>VBSM01003179.1:333994-357261 GCA_008086735.1 Cheirogaleus medius | reverse complement strand
AAAAAAAAAAAAGTACTGAAGCATCACATGCAGCAGAGACCCCAGAACCTTAGGTTCACAGAGATGTGAATCTGAGAGTGGGACTCAGGCATCAGTCATTTTTAAAGCCCCCTCCCCACCTTGGGAATTCCAGTGTACAGCCAGCATTGAGAACTACTGGTTTAGATCACTTTAATGATGTCCTGTCTCTAATAGGTTACCATGAAAAAATTCCAGAGGTCTGGGAGACATCTAAATTTCAAGGTCAATGCCACAGGGACAGCTACTTACTATGCTCCACTACAATAAGTCCATCTGGGCAGATGGCAGACACAGGGCTGGACGCAGTGCAGGACAGCTGTCCGGCTGACCCGGGTAGCATTTCCTGCAGCTTATACTTACCGATAAACTTTTTAGTAAGACAAGTAAAGCACACACACACAAAAAAAAACAAACTAAAAAGAAGTGGAAGATTTCAACATTCTACCCAGAAAGGAGGCAAGAATGGATGGATATTTGGCTTTTGAGAATTTTTTCCAAAGCTAATATAATTCTAGATCCTGAGGGAAAAGAGCATAGGTCCTTGTCTTCAGGGAACCTGGCTTTAGCACTGACCTGCCGTGCTGTAAACATGAACACGGTATCTCCAACTCATCACCTGCAGATGATATTCTCATTATGCCGATGGCTGCCACCCATTCCCTTGAAATAAACATTTTTTTATTTGGAAGATTTTGGCTAGAAGTAGGGGACAACGTGTACTGATGGAAAAGACCCTTTGCTGTGTGTAAGAGGTACTGTTCCATTCAGGAAGCAACCCATGCTGAATTCCTTGAGTCTTGGGCACTGTGCTTTAGCCAAATGGGCTCCACTCCCTTATTTAGAAAACAAACACACACACACACACATTGATGCTATTGGAAAATTATTCTGGCAAAGTGCCTTACCAAAAGGTATTAGTTACTAATTAATTGAAAACACAAACATATCTTATGTTGATATTTCACTAGCTTGAAAAGCAAACACCCATGTCCAGGTATCTTCCCAGTATTTCCTAAGCTGGAGTTGGTGCGGTATCCACGAGTGTATGCCTCCAAACACGTCAATGCTCCACAGTGCTTTTGAAGGAGGGGATGCGTGGGGAGTGTGTGTCCCTGGCATGTCTATTTTTAAAAACCTTGGCACTCAGACTGGACTGCCTGTTATCTGGCCTCCAAAAGGAACGCAATGAAGTCACAATTTGCAAACCAGAGGAAGGGGCTTGAATCATCCTCCATCTATAAAGAGGTAAAATCACACACACACACACACACACACACACACACACACAGAGTAAGGAAAGTAAAATCCACCACATTTGGGAAGTGGAGTGGCTGTCCCAAATATAAACAATATACGAGAGAAAATTCTTTTACAGAATGTTTGTTCACCAAACATTTGGCTCCATACAAGGAGGTGTTCCAGGACAACAATGGGAAGGGCCAGAATTAATTGGCTGCTAATCTCTTTACTGTTCATAGGATGTTTTCGGCAGCAGTGGATTAAATCAATGTTTAATGCTACACAGGCCCAGCTGTATCCATATTAGGGAAGCCCTAGCTCATGTCTCTCTCTCTCTGAAAAAAGGACCTGTCCTCCCTCCTCCGCCTGCTTCCACCCCTGCATGTGTAGGTGGGAGAGTGGAAGCTGGGGAATGTGAACTTGATCCAGCATTGATCAGTCAAGCAGCAAACTCTCATTGTTCTTTGGATACCAAACATAACTTTTTTCTATTAGGGATAAACCCAGCCGTTCTGTATATAACACAGCTTTTGTGCTCACCAGTATGATAGTTGGGAAAGAACCACAAAGAACATGAGAGCTTCATTAGACTTATCATAAACACCTCTTAATATGCTGGATTTAAGAATTTACCCAGTTCATTTAAGTTCGTATTGATGTTAGGTATGTTAGAATCTATTGAATCTAACTATATTCTGGTCATTTCTGACTGCTTTTATAAGTACAGATTTCAATTTACTGTGCAAATATTATGGTCTGTTTTATCTTTGCCTTCTAAGTGAGCATTTCTTATTTTCACTGCCTTGCTCTCTGAGGTTCAAGGACATTAGAAATCATGCCAACGTACAATCGAATATGCTGTTGCTGTTTTTAAGTGCCATTCTATGATGTGGCTTAACTTTCTCAGTACAAAGCCATGGTGTAATGGGAAATACAGTTGAGAACTTAGACCTAGGTACCCTCTGTCCTTGCCACTGAGAAACTATGTGGCCTTGGGCATGCATGTCATACAAGGTGAGCCTATGAAATGGAGACAATGCTGTGGTGTGGATGAAATGAGATGGCGCATACAGCAAGAGGCACGAAGTAGACCAGTAAATGCTAATTCCCTTCCTCTTTCCTCTCAGAAACAAAAGCCTGTCTAGTATTTTGAACCTAAGTTCACTTTCAAAGGCATCAAAATAACCAAGTTTTGGCATCGAAATAAAAAGACTGATCTGACAACCACACAGACTTGGTGCCCTTAGATGGAGCCTGCAAAAATATGGCACATCTGAACCACTGCAAAGAAGTACCTGTCCCTTGTAATGGCAACTAGTGGACATGAGAAAGCAAGTTCTCTTTCTTGTATTGTATTCCTAATAATAACTACATGCATTTAAAATCAGTGCAATAATTAAGAATGTGGGCTTAGACAGATTTGGTTTTCAGTTTCCTCATCTATAAAATGGGTATAATAATGTCTATCTTAAAGATTGTGACTGGGAGAAGTAAACAGCTATTAAGTGTAATGCACTTAGTATAGAGCCCTTTTTTTTTTTTTATCCTGGGTGTTCTAAATGTAAAATAGGATACTCCAGTGTACTGGGGGAAGGAGGGGAGGGAACGATTAAGTTTAAAAATACAATTCTGTAGAGAATTAAACAATCTATATATTCTTTGATTTACCCATTTGCAGCTTAATTGACTAGAAGCATTTATGCAAAACCCAGGCAGATGTCTCTCAATTACAAAATCAATGACAGTGACTCAGAAATACAATTTGAGGAGGAACAACCAGAGAGAATGCTGGAGCAGATGACTGTAATAAATACAATCAGGAAGAGTCTTAAAGGGAAATGTATCTTTGCTTGGCCACGTGGAATATGAAAAGTGACAGCATGCAAAACTGAGGAAAAAAGGAGAGAAGAAAAAGAGGAAATGAGATGAAGCACTTGGAAAAAAGGCAAGAGAAGCTGCCTGACATGGGAGGTGACTTCTCCATCCAGGGAAATGACCCCGGGGATAAAGGAGTTATCTCCAGCCGAATCCCATTATCACTTGCTGCCCTGGAGTCTTAGTCCCAAATTCTGATGTATTGACTTTGGCTTTCCTTCTATGCATTTTCATGCCAATAAAGTTGCTGAAATTAAAGAAGAATTGAATTGTGAAGCTTTTTGGCATAAATAATGTCATATTGTAAAGTCGGAGCTAATAACAACCAGGATGCCCTTAACACACTTAAAGAAAACCATCTGATATATGTATCCTTCAATGTGGTTTGAAATTTCCCTCAGCCTACAAAGGAAAATATTTTTAACATGTAGCACACTTTGTAACAGACATATAAATGCACCAAAAATATAATTTTAGGAAAGCATCTGGGTTTGATCACTTCAACCCCAAATAGGTTCTACTTTCTCAATATAAAAAACACTGCAACATTTTGCTACAAAATATGCAGCAATCACTGTAGCAATTTCACATAAACATTATTACTGGTTATGTTTGTTTTTGTTTTTTTAAGTAGCAAATACTCTAATGATTTAAATATAAAGCAGCATAAAAAATGAGGTGCTTTTTCTGGAACATTTGGCCCTAGTGTCTTCCTCTCCTTCAAAAGGCAACTTAGAACTCACTGGACTTTTTGCTCATGTTTATTTAGGCAACAAACATAAACAAATCTTATTTTTACACCTCAAAATATATCTTAGAAATAATAGTTGTCACTGTCAGAGTTAAAACTGACTTCAGTTGTCACTGATCTGCAGGAACCTCAAGACTAATAAGCCTAGCAAAATGTTTTTTTATCTCCTGGTCAAACAGGTTAATATCTGTGAATAATTGATTTGAACTAGAAGCAAATGCCTATTCTTCAGTGGTCAGCCAGTGTAAATGCTCTTTCAGATTGATCATTACTTTTCTCCCAATAATCTCTTAAATAGCAATTTTCCAGTGGGAGAGAAAAGAAATGCACAAACAGGATTTCTTGATAGTGTAAGTTTATAAAACATCACAGGAGATGAAGTGTATAAAAACTCTCCCAATACCAATCCATACTAAGGACAACTTTTAAATCTGAGGGCAATTCAACAGATTCCAAGGACAGAAAGAAAGACACTTAGATAAAAGGAAATCCCAATTTTTCTCCTCTCAGAGACTAGCAGTTACACTTGGAGGGCAGGACTCAGAGCGGTCCCCATAGAGTCTCTGGCCTTCACCCAACCAACTCCCTTTGTTTCTAAGAGAAGCAATGAGGTCTCAGAGAAGGTAAGTGGCTTGCCCAGTGCTACATAGCTTAGTGGTGGTAGAGCTGACTCCAAAGCTGTACTTAAGGTATTAATTGCCTTCTTCATCCAATACAGGATTAATCATGCTAAACAAAACATGATAAAGTGCTCTGCAAAAACATCAATTTGGATATAGCACAATTGACTTTTCCTCCTCCATCCAGCCTTCATTCTTATTCACTAGCCTCAAAATAATGCTGTCTTGCATTTTATGCATCAAATAGTTTGCAGCCCACTTACAGGGTGAGGGTGGTGGTTCTAACTAGACAGGATTAGAAGCAGAAAATACTTGAGTCCTCTGGCTCAAGCCAGAGGACTGATCTGGAAGGGTAGGGCCTTCTGCTGAATGATCTGAGCAGACCTATTATTGAGCACCAAGAACAGACAACACTCAGAGGTGTGTAACAAGAAGGATGCCCTTTTAAAACACACATTTGTATTTGGGAAGTTTGATAATCATTGTCTGTTGCCCTGACCTGTGACACACTTGTTGACTAGCCACCACCTGGCTGTGCTCCCTGACACTCTCCTGCTCTAGGTCACCACAGGGGACAATCCAGGGCTAAAGACTGGGAATCTAGTTAGAAGTTTGCTTTTGAAAGCAAATAAGAGGATATGAGAAACATCCCTTAAATGCTTTAGAAGGTATATAAAGACACTTTTTGTTTGACCATTTGCTTTTTCCCATTTGTTTGTTTTGGTGGCCTGGTATTCATTATCTAATTTAGTTTCCATCTCAAGGGAGGAATGGCTGTATCTTTCCAAAAGCAAAGACAGACTAGTCTCTACATATACTCACATTCACTCACACTAAAATTATACCAGGTCTTTGATATAATAAAGCCCAGTTTTTCCTATGTAAAATATTCAGTCCATATACTGTCATTTAGAAATATCCAATGAAAGAGGGGCATGTATAACCATGACACATATCTAGGAAAAGCCCTGAAAAGTAAGGTCCACATTCTGCACACCTATGAAAGAACAGGAACAGTTTCAGGAAAAAGAGCAGTCATTAATTAAATTAGAAATCATCACCTCTCAGGGCTTTCTGCTGTATTCCTTTATTATGTATTTACAAAACACTATAAAAACTAAGGCAATGTCGGGACCAAGTTAAGGTGGATTAAGTACAACATTGTTAAAAAAAAATACAAAATTGCCTTAGCCTCATGGCTGAGGACTAGGAGTCCTGGATTTGAGCCTGAGCTCTGCCACTAACTAGAGCCACGAGATTGGGCAAATGACCTCATCTCTCCTGGGGCTCAGCTCTTCCACAATGAGAAGAAGATGCACTGTTCTTGAAGACTCATTCCTATCCTATGATTCTACAGCAGACTGAAAGTCGTGCAATACCAGAAAAAACTATTTTTAAGAACAGTTCTTAAAAAGCAGAAGCATGAAGCAACAGAGGCCATACCCAAGAAATATTATTCTATGCAGATATTAAATAGATATCTAGTTGCTGATACCTATTTGGTACCACACAATGGCTTTCACAAGCGAGAAGGGAAAATAAATTTTGTATTCTAAAAGTAGCTACGTGTTCCAAATGGCTTTCCTTATCAGCAGGGTGCTCTGGTGGTAAGAACTGGCACGAGTCACTGTGAGCGTTATGGAGGGCCACCATGGCAGCTGCTGACCAAAAGGCCCTGGATGCTGATTTGAATTGCCACTGGAACGTGCAATGATGCTGTGCGATGTCAAACAGCCAAGAAGTCATGCATGTGTGCGCACCCACGTGTACAACTCACTGAACGGCTGCTTCTCGGGGCATTACCCACCATGTGTGGGATGACCACAGTGCAAATATAAAATAATCTGCGTCTGATGAAGAGTCTATCAGAGAATGTCTTCAGCCTAATAAAGGAGAGAATAGGGCAGTTCTTCTTAAAAAGCAGAATCAGATGTTTTTCTACTGACATAAGGTTTATATTCTGAAGCTGATATCATTGTCCTGATTCGTTGAGTTTACATTACTTCTTTCTGAAGAGCTCTCTCTATAAAATAAAGCACCATTACAATGAAATCCTATTAAATGGCTCCTGCCTCCAAGCGTATTGTTTTCTTATAGACTTAGCTGAACATGGCAGATACAGGAAGTCAACCTCAATGGTTCCTTCAGGTCTCAAACTCTGGACAGAGGTCTCCTGTGTACTTGTTGAACACTGGTTGTTTTGCAGATACTCCCACAGACCGTGAGCCCATGGGCAGGACCTGTGCCCTTTCGGCTTTGTATGACCACTGTCTAGCACAATGCCTGGCATATTGCTTGAACAAATAAGCTAAATCACAAAGCCAAATATTTGGGTTACTCAGGAAGACTATAAAATTAAAGGATTCTAAGGGTTTAGATCGAACTTTGAAAAGAAACTTCTTTTGATAGAATATATCCCAGAATATGACATAACTATAGATTTTATCAACCAGTCCCAGCGCTGCCTATGCAGATTCTGACACAGTGGGTGTTGGGTGAGTCTGGGATCTGTAGTTTTAAACAGCCTCCTGGA
The DNA here is from genome assembly GCA_008086735.1 of Cheirogaleus medius. Lineage (NCBI taxonomy): Eukaryota > Metazoa > Chordata > Mammalia > Primates > Cheirogaleidae > Cheirogaleus > Cheirogaleus medius. The sequence continues at coordinate 350,222 of VBSM01003179.1, read as the reverse complement.
CGATTCTGATGACCAGGTCTCCCTGAGGGCCTTTAACCCAAGCCTGCAGAGCTATACTTCCAGCAAGAACCCAGCCTTATCTCTTTATTAAAACCCACATGTGCACAGGCCACTATGTGTCTCCATCAGCTGCACTGAGCTAAACAGTCTCTTCAAAGCCAGTGGCTTCTGCCTCCTTTTCCTTCTGGTTCAAAAGGCAGGACAGGTTTATCCTTAGTCCATCAAGCAAATATAGATTTCTCTCTACATTGTCACACTCTGAATGTGTCTGTGTCCGCCTGGGCCAGTTCAGAATTTTTATTTTATTTAAAGGAAAAAGTTCTCAAATGGTCTTTATCCCAATTGAGAAAGCCATCGTCATATGCCTCCTCCTGAGCTCACTTTTAAAATGTATGTCTAGGCTGAGTGCAGTGGCTCATATCTATAATCCTAGCACTCTGGGAGGGCAAGGTGGGAGGATCGCTTGAGCTCAAGAGTTCAAAACCAACCTGAGGAAGAGTGAGATGCCCATCTCTACTAAAAAGTAGAAAAATTAGCTGGGTGTCATGGTGCACACCTGTAGTCCCAGCTACTCAGGAGGCTGAGGCAGGAGGATCACTTGAGCCCAGGAGTTTGAGGTTGTAGTGAGCTAAGATGACACCACTGCACTCTACCCAGGGTGACAGACTGAGACTCTGTCTCTAAATAAATAAATAAATAAGTGTGTCCAATCTGAGATCCTGAAGGACACAGGCCTCAGCCTTCCTGTTCAGCTTCCCACTGTTCCCCTGCATCATTAGCAGGATTTGGGCACATCATTTGCATTACACTAATTGGTGCTTATGTCATGTGGCTTCATGTTTCTTCCTTTGAAGGCACCTGTTGATGTAGATGTTCCTCAGCTCACTGCATATGCTTTCTGGACAGACACCATTGGCTATCCAGACATTTAATACTGTTTTTAAAAAGTGCCCATGTAAATAGCTTCTGAACATGAAAGTTCAGAGTTGAAAACCAAGTAGCAAAATTCAGTCTAGCTTCCTCTCACTCCACTAGACTACCTCATCCCTGCTCACAGGGGAAAGGTGTGGCCTTTCCCCCAGTGAGCTGTCTTTCCACCAGAGCATGTCATCTAAAGTTCCTGCCCAAGTCCTGTCACTCCTTCCACAGGCCCTTCGTGCTCTTGAGTCTTATGGGAACTGTCTAGCATCACACTCACGTCCCTGTGGGATCTGGCTGGGTCCTGCTATATGTATCCCAACCCCTTTGCAAATCCTGCTCTCCACACAAAACAAGCATCAACAAACGTCTTCCTAACAAGGGAAACAGAAAGGGAAAAGATCACGACTCTAAAGCATGAGCAAAACACATTCTTCCGGTGTACTCTGTCACTATATACAAACATAATGAGTGAGATGTGCAACATATGGGGGATGGTCACACTTGAAGCTCTGGCTCGAGGGGGAGGGGGGTCATGGGCAATATACGTAACTGTAATATTTGTACCCCCATAATATGCTGAAATAAAAAAAAATGTGTTCATCTTTCTATTATTCAGGAGCAGAACAGCCTTGGTCAGGGTGATACAGGGGCCAGGGCTTGGGAGGGACCTGAGAGTGGGAGGGAGGCAGAATGGGAGGGGTTCTTTCCCCTCCTCCCCCCACGCACCACACCTGGCCAGGGAAGCTGCCTCCATTTGACTGGGAGACTGGGCACGACCCGCTGAGCCTTCTGCATGGTTCCGACTCACTACATAATCAGCCCCCAACACTGAGATTGACTCTGCTGATGCTGCTCAAACATGCACGCTGAGCCTTCCACCAGCACACCTTGGTTACGCTATTCCTGCCCCCCATAAAGGCCTTCTCCTCAATTTCTACCTGTCTACACCCTACCTGTCCCTCAAGACTGGCTTCAAAAGGTACCTCGAGCCTCTCTGCTTCCAGAGAAGGAAATGACCTCTTCCTTCTAAACTCTAAAAATTAGTTTTTCACTACTTATTGCTTTCTGCCTTAAGCCACTTGTTTATGTATCGATTTTTCCAACTGAATTGTAAAGTACCTTGAGGTCAAAGCCTGTATTTCTGTCATCTTTGAATCACCCATAGGTCCTCATAAAGAGTAGGTGTATGGGCTAGACTCATGACAAGGGATGGAAGGCACCAGGCTTAGAGGTCTGATTTCGGATCCTGGAAGAAGCTGCTGATTGCAAATACCATCCATCTGGTCTGGATGCTTGACAGTTCTATGGAAGCTAAGCGCTGACACTTACAAAGGAAATCTTTCAGGGAGAGGAAACACTTTTAATTCTTGTTATTCACTTGGAGTCTAGAGTACTGTGAATGAGATTCAAATTCTTTCTGGAAATCAGATTTTGAAAAAGAAAGGAAAGAAGGAAAGACAGAGTTTTCATTTGAGGACCACCAAAGGAAAGTGTTTTCTATTTCCTGGTGGTGCCTTGTGCTATGAAGAGGCTACTATATTTTGATAGTGTCAAATCAGATGCCCTTGATAACATGCAATACCCAGCACAGACCTTCAGCTACCTGCTACTCTGAGAGAATAGGCCCTCCCACATTTATTTCTCTCTCATACGACCAGACATGACTTTTAATTTTTGTGGACTAGATACCTTTCGGACCAAAAAATATACCCAAAGTATATTCATCCTTTATAAATAAAATAAACAGGGGAATAAAATATAGTGAGGTTGGCTTGAGTGATATTTATTAGCCATTTTGAAGGGATTCACCAGACATGTGGCAATAGTTAGAGAAGTACTGAGAATAACTTTGGTATAGCTGCATAGTGTCCCACCAAAATTCACACATTGAAGTCCTAATCCCCAGTATCTCAGAATATGACTTTATTGGAGACAGGGCCCGTAAAGAGGTGATTAAGGTAAAATGAGGTCACATGGCTGAGCCCTCATCCAATACAATCGGTGTCCTTACAAAAAGAGGAAGTGAGGACAGAGATATGCATGCACACAAAGGAAAGACCATGTGAAAAGGACACATGAGGTGAGGACACAGTGAAAAGGCAGTCAACTTCAAGCCAAGGATAGAGGCCTCAGGAGAAACCAAACCTGCCTACACCTTGATCTTGGACTTCCAGGCTCCAGAACTGTGAGAAATAAATCTCTGTTGTTTAATCCACCCTGTCCATGGTACTTAGTTAACTCCTATAAGCAGTAAGCCATAGATGCCAAAAATAAAGGAAATTAGGATTAAAATGAAAAGAATTTAATAAACTCTCTCACTGTCTCTTGTGACTCTGCTGAGCAGTGTAGCAATTTGAAGAGCCAGTGGAAAAGGCCAGGCACTTTGATGAACAAAGTGACTGTGATGACTCATAGACATTTTGGATACTGCCCCAAGTGAGTCTAGAAAACCTATTCAGTGTGTCTTTAAGGACCCTTGACAAGAAGTTTAGTCACTTAGAAAATGTGAGTTGAACTACTGGCAAAAATGACAGCAAAATTATTAGGAGCTCAAAAAGTGTGCCACATTATTATTGATATAAAAGCACCAAAGATCTCAAAGTACATATAATTTGAGAAATATACTTTCTCTAGAATTTGCAAAATAACCAGTCTCAGTTTTCTTGACTGACCATTAAATGCAGAATTCTTATAGAAACCAGTGAGATGGAGTATCCTAATGGGCCTTACAATTATGTTGATAACGTTACATAATATGTGACTAAAAGAAGCCTACAAGTTATTTCCCTATGAAACCAGCTGGTTTTCTCTGTGCTAAAAGCACATTGTGGCTACAATCACATAAAGCCTCTTGTATTATATCTTATCAAGTTTCCTCAATTTGGTGATTACAGCATTTTCCCTACAAGACTTAAGTTTTATATCATTTGCTTATGTGGCCTTTGGCAACTTGCAGGTGTATGCTCGGAAAGAAGTGGCATGTTCCCAAGATGACAAAATAACCTGCTGTTCTAAAAAGTCTGGGATTCAGGAGCAAGTCAGGCAATGCGAGATGATTTCTGCCTATTTCCGGGATGTATTACGCAGCCGACCTGCCACTGGGGCTGATGGTTTTGCCTGTTAACAGCTGCTGAGCACATCCGCCAAAGAGAGGATTGAGGCACAGAAAAGCTGTGAGATTCACCTGAGGCGATGTGCCTACATTCACAGCTCAGGAAACAGGTCTATTGAAGTAGAAACTAAGAGCTGATGCAAGGATAGTCATCAGTTCATGTCCTCTGAATGCCTACTGTGAACCCAGCACTCCCACCCTCTACCTGGGGATGTGATCGTCTGTGCTGCCATAGAGAACTGAAGGATGTCTACAGATTAGCCAGCTTTATCTTTACCCACATGCTTGACAAAAATACAAAGGACTTCAATCATATCTGTTCTGTGAGTGATTTTAAGGCATTATGCACTCAGATTTTATTTCAACTAATAGCTTTAGAGCATCTCTGTTCATTAGGAATATATGCAAGCTACATGTGTCACTTAAAATTTTCCAGATGCCACATTTAAAAAGCAAGAAGTAGCAGGTAAGATTAATTTTTTTTTTTGATAGAGTTTCACTCTGTCACCCTGAGTAGAGTGCAGTGGCGTCATCATAGCTCACTGCAACCTCAAACTCCTAGGCTCAAGCGATCCTTCTGCCTCAGCCTCCCAAGTAGCTGGGACTACAAGTGGCCACCACCATGTCTGGCTAATTTTTCTATTTTTAGTAAAGACAGTGTCTCACTCTTCCTCAGGCTGGTCTCGAACTCCTGACCTCAAGCAATCCTCTTGCCTCAGCCTCCCAAGTAGCTGGGACTATAGGCTTTTACCACTATACCTGACTAGATTAATTTTGATAATATATTTTATTGGGTATATATACATTGAGTTGCAATGTATCCAGAATATTATCATTTCAACATGTAACCAATATTAAGAAAAATTAATGAAATATTTACCTTCATTTTTGTACTAAGTCTTCTAAATCTGATGTGTTTTCACAGTCCATCATGATTTAGGTGCTAACTTTTAATCCAAAATGCTTGATCTGTATTTATATTTCATAAAATTTATAGTTGAAAAGGTAGATTCATTCACATACCCAAGTTGTTCCAAACAATAACTAAATTATGAGATTTTAAACTTAATTAAGATTAAGAATTCAGCTACTCAGGTGCACTAGATATATTTCAGGTGCTAAGAACCACATGTGGCTGCTGTATGGGATGGTAAGCCACTGAGCACCTACTATGTGCAAGGCCCAAAACAAATGAGCGTCACAACAGGTACTGCAAGCATAAGTCAGGCATAACCCTTGTTTCTGGGGGTGGGAGGTAGGGAATGGTCTGAACTACAGAAAGGAAAGCATTCCAAGGAGAGAAAAGGGCATGTGCAAAGGAAGACTGATGGTAAAGCTCACAAACATTTGTAGACTGGCAGTTATGGTTGGGCATATCCCCAGAATGGTGGGAAATAAGGTTAAAAAGGGTAGCTTCAGACAGCACCGCTGACAGCCTCAAATAGCAAGCCAAGGAGTTTGCCCTAAATACATCATCAATGGGGAAAGAGTTTCTCATGAGAAGAATGGATCTGAGCTGCTGTGTCTTGGGAAGATTCACTTGGCCTTGATGTGAATGATGGATGGGAAGGAGACGAGCCTGGCAGCGAAAAGACCAATTAGCTGCTCCACTAGCAAAATATAATTTTGTTCAAGCAAAATATAATTTAAAAAATAGTGGAGGTGCTAAGAAAGAAAATCAGAAATTTAATAAGTGTGTACGTAAGGATCTAGTATTTGGCAATGTAGAGAGGAAATCAAAGAAAGGCAGGAGCATACTAAAATAAGGAGTATAGAAGAAAGGCTGGATGGAGAAAAGTTACTTCTAGTGTATTTGCATATAAATGTTTTAAAAGAAGATTGGAGTATATGTGCATATGGGATAGAGGGGGACCTTTGTTTGGGCAGACATGAAAAGAAATCAAAATCCATTTCTAGAGCTGCCAAATTACCAGAATGTACAACTTTCTGAGAAACAATGTACAGTATACTGGTCCAACAGTGGACAGGATGAAGAAATTTGATTATGGTACTATTCATTAGGAAGTGATGCAGCTGTTAAAAATTATTGCTCTTGAATTATATTAAGGTATGTGGGAAACTACTCAAGATACATTCTTAAATGAAAATTTTAAGCTTGGGAGATAGGATTCCAATTTTATTTCAAAAGGATATACACCTACCTGCTGTTGAGCACAGAAAACGTGTGGGTGGCCACACACCACGCTGTTATCAGGCACAGGTTATCTCTCAGGAGCAAGACTGAACGGGGCAAGAGCTTTTACATTTTATATTTTGCCATTGTTTGAATGTGCTATAGAGAGCTTATTTTACTTTTAAAAAGCGAGAGAAAGAAAAGGGTAAAATATGTATTTATACACCCAGAACAATGAGTGAAAGGATGTACATCGAAAATTGTCTCTGGGTCATTTTTATTTTCTTATTTGTAAACTTTTTTGTATTCCAAGTAAATTTGTAATACTTCTATAACCAGAAAATGTCATAAAAGAAATAATCTACTAATATAATACTGATGGTACAATCAATTTTAAATTTCTTTGCAAGGCCAAACGTTATAGGGTTAGGGTGTTCTTTAAAGAGGTTTAGATCCAATTTCTTTTGCTTCTTTGGGGTTCATGCTTACTTTTATTGCTGCTGAAGCTATTTCTACTTTTTTTTAAAAAATGATTTCCATTCAATGTGGCCAAAAAGGAAAATCAAGGCCAGCCGCAAGGCAAGCCTTCCTGAGAGAAGACAAAAAGCCTCTGTAACCTGTGGAATGAAAACTTCACCAGTAGAACGTGACTCTTTTGTCATGAATGACTTCAATTGCTGGTGGACAGAAATTTTTAACAAGAACAAAGAGCATCAGAGCAATTTCAGTGCTCTGGTTGTCACTCCGGGGCAAGTGCACTGGTAACTTTATATTACAGTGACGGGAACAAAGAACAAGGTGTCCCATTCACTGTGAGGCTCCTGCAACCAGACGGTCTCAGGTCCTTGCAGAGCCTTTTGCTGACGTGGAAACAAGAAGAAACTCTCAAGGAGTGTGCAAGGGGCTGAGAGCAGGTAAATCATCAGCAGCCATATAAATAATGGCAGGAAAGGGGTGGAAGAGATGAAAAGATGCCATCTGATCATTCACTGATGGAAAGATGTGCACTAAATCAGGGCCTTTTCTGTCTGACGCTGTTGTTTTTACCGAACAGCTAAGCACCCAAGGAAATACCAGTTGGGTCTTAAAGACAATTTATAGCTGGTTGGCCTCATTGCACCTGGCTGTTTCGACAGCAGGTTTTGTCAGTTTATAGCAGAGATTCTTGTCTACACTATAAGCTGTCACTAATGCAACTAGACCTTTGGAAAAAATGTACCGCTCAGAGGCAAATCTCTCTCTTCTACATACCCCTCCCCCTTTTAATGAAAAGCAAAAGCCTCCTGCTGGTGGCAAAGCCTCCTCCTCTTCAGGGGAAATTACATGGCCCTGGCAGTGAGAGGGTCAGCCCCAGCGCCACAACCCAAGTGGGGAGCGCCTGCTTCTGGGTAGGGATTAAGGACTCTTTCTTTTCCCTTCCCTCAGGGCTGAGTGCTGCAAACAGCAGCCTTGTTGTTCCAGGCCAGGAAATTCGGGAGCGGGCTCTGAGTCCCAGACTCTTCCCTGCTTCCAGGCCACACTAAGAATGTCTGGGAGCCTTGTGACTTAGGAACACGAGGCAAAAGGCTTTAGAGAGCACACTGCCCACCCCCCCGCCCCACATCCCTATCTGAAAAAAGGAAGGGCAAGGCTTGGCTATTCACAACCACACAAACCTTAACTTGTTTTCCCTGCATTTTTGTACTCAGTGAGTGGTCTGGTCTGGAAGTCACCTTCTTAGAAACCACGGGACCTCATTGTCATATATGTGAGTAGAAAGCGCTGTCTCCCAGGACCAGGGCCTGCCTGCCCCCACGCCTGTTTCATTTTATTATTTTTTGTTCCCAGAAGGATTGGGCCAAACAAATAACTTTTAACAGGTGACACACCTTCCTGAACCTAAGGCCAGGTGTCCTTTTTTAGGAATGAGCTAGTGGTGGCTTTTGGCTGACATACCCTCCCCCCCAGGGTGGAGAAGGACAAATATGCGAGTGGGGGGTGGAAAGGTAATAGAGAACAGCCCCCACCCCCGCACCTTCATTTCATAGTTCACAGACATTCACTGACATTCACACACTCCCAAGGGGAAGCTCATGTAACCAGCCATGAAACCAGAAACGAGCAGGCTGAAGGGGCTGCTTGCCTGGGCCTAGGGCAGAGTTTCTCACTGCCATGGGGGTCTGCCCCAGACCCCACGGCCCACTACAATGGGCCAGGCCCCATCTGCAGCTGCTCTGGGGGCTGCAGGCTAGGAAAACTCCAGACCTCTGGCATCCTCTGACCACCCATTTGGGATGTCACCCTCAGACTTCCCATGTCCTAGGCTCTTGCTAAGGTCAGCATTCAAGTTGGTGAGGGGGCCTGGGCCGTCCAATAGGCTTTGGAAGGCCTGGGGTGAGTGGAAGGGAAGAGGAGGCTCCAGGCCAGGCGATTCCCACGAAGCTAGGGCTGCCCAGGAAAAAGTTTCTCCCTTAGAGTTGCCCATGGACTGAAATGGAAGGAAAGAACAAAATCTCAGGTAGGGGTGAGCCCAGGTTCCTGCAACAGAGAAACAAATCTAAACAGGTCATCCAGGTGAGGAGGCAGGAACCTGTGGCAGAGCCAGGGAGGCTGTCCAGGGCAGGCACACTGGGGAAAGGAGGAACAGAAGCTGTGGGTACGGCGGGCCAGAGGAAAGCCGGAGCAAACCAGCTAGCTTGTCTGGCTACACCCTCAACGTGGGGCTGGAGGCCAGCTGCTCCCCCCTGAGGGCATTAAACTGTTGCCTGGAGACTCCACCCAAAATATACACCACACTTTGCGAGACCTCATTTAACACAGTTCAGAGGCTACTGTCGTGTCCATCTGGGGCACGACAGTTGCTTGAAACAGTGGCCAGAAGCACACTCCATGATGTCAGGCTGAAATGGGATGGGAAGACCAGTATTTTCCTGACTTAGGGATACTCCACCTCAGTAAGATAATTACTTTTATACGCATATATTCAATACTCATTGTCACGATTAATACGCCAAGTAGCAAACTTTACTATTCTCCACAGACTCTCCTAAAGCATTATCTTGAGTGTACCTTTGGTATTCCGGGACTCTCAAGCCAGTCTTGGAAGATGTTTTCAACAGAAAACTCAAGCCTGTGGAAGTAAAACAATGAAAAGTAAAGGATTAAAAAGCTACGGAGCACTTGTTACACAGAATGCTTCTCTCTAACTACATGGGCACGTCACAGCACCAATCTTCCAGAAGTAGCTGTTTTTTGGAGAAAGGGCAACGCTCCCCTGGGTTAAAGTGTGGAAGGGACCCAGGCACATCAGTATAGCTTCTCTTCATCAATAACAATACACACGATGGACCCGAAGAACCACAGGCACACCAGAACAGGTGCTTTTAATGCTTTGAAAGGAAGATTTTTGGTTGGGAAAGCCAATTTAGGGAGGATAAGGCATATTTATAGGACACATCAGGCATGACTACTTCCTGGAGAGTGGTGAAGCAAAGTGGAATCTGAACATTGTAGCATTTAGTGCATCAATCAACACGAAATTTGTACTTGATAGTAACAAGGGGCTACAACAAGCCAACCCCCGCTCAAAAAAACCAAAAAACAAATCATGAGACCACAGAGAGGCTCAGATACATGGAATCAGTGTGGCTTTCCCTGTCTGTTTTCAAGCAGGCCACATTCTGCTTTATTTGAAGTATTAAGATTGGTTGTTATGTCTGATCTTGAGTCAGCTGAAATTCTTTTGCTTTCATGCCCTGCTGACTTGACTACTCCTTAAAATCACCAAGTATCCGATATTTTGAGGGTCAACAGACTTTAGGTTGTGTCTTCCTGTCTTCCTTGGCTAATGCAATTTAAAGCAAACCCATCCTCCACCTCCTTCTAGATAACTCCCCATGCCTGGAATCTCCGCTTACACAGAGATATTCTTGACTTCCTCCCAGACTGAAGCAAGGCCTCCCCCATGTACCTAATACCCATCACACTCCCTGTCCTCTGCGTCATGGCGTCTATCACAGCTTATGACTGAGAGTTATTTGATTACCTCACTCTTACTGTTTCCTCACTGGATCAAAGCTCTCTGAGATATAATCCCAGCACTTAGAACAGTTCCTGGTATGAAAGAGGATCTTCATAGATATTTTTTATTTGAATGAATGAAAACACATTTCACTGCAGACTCAATAAAAATTATTCCTTTTTAATGTAATATTCACCTTTACCAGTAAGATATTTCCAAGTTGCTAAGCTCTGCATCTTTTAAAATTTCATAAATTATATACTACATTATATATACACTTATGTAACTACATAAACTTACCATCTCTCTCCCCTTTGCAATTGTAGAAGTTGTACAGAAATACAGTGTTATGTGCAATGTTAAGATACAGAAGGCCAAGTGCGCCCCTGACCTGTAGGTGGTGTGGGCAGCAGTGAGAAAGGAGGGGAGGGAGGAGTTGGCTTGGGTGGGGTTGGGGAAAAAGGGAAATGACTCATTTTTCTCTTCTTTTTCTTCCTCCTACTGGTCACTGATGCACCTTGTCTTCTTTGGCCAGGACAAAAGCAAAAACTACTTAAGGAGGCAACTGCTGCTATTTCAAAACAGAAAAAATACAGGGAAGGAAATCAGGGCTTATGCAAAGAAAGTGGTTTGAATTCATGTGAAAGATGATGCCCTCTGTGCGACGAGGCAGAAGGAAAGAGGACAGAAGTGGACAGAGGGAAGACGACTGCCTCGCTAGGTGCTCCCGGTTCCCAAAGGCAGTGGGATTACTGGACACGCCTCATAGGAAAGGCCGATGCCACCATCACGGGGCCTTCCCACTACTTCTTAGTTGTCATTTAACAGTGTTAATCTCAGTGTGAATAGCCAAGCCCCCAACCCCCTGTAAGCTGTGAGAGTGTGGAAGCGTGTGTGCACACTCGTGCATGTGCATGGATGTGTGCACACGTGTGTGCATGTGTGGAGGTGGGGGGGACCTGAAGAGAGAAGGCAGCTCTCAGAGCACCTTCAGTAAGTTCTCTGTTCTTTCCCGGGCTTGATTTACTTGGGAGAAGGGAGGGAGATGCCCTTAATGGGCATTACTGATCTGCCAGGAGGAGGAAAGTGGGGCTGACTGACCACGTAGAGCTGCCGTCCCCAACCCCAGGGCCGCTGATAGGTGCCAGTCCATGGCCTGTTGGGGGCTGGGCTGTGGGGCAGGAGGCAGGTGGTGGGCAGGTAAGCCAGGCTTCATCTGTATCTGCGGCCACTCTCCATCGCTCGTATCACCGTGTGGACTCCACCTCCTGTCAGATCAGTGGCGACATTGGACTCTCATAGGAGCACAAACCCTACCATGGACTGTGCATGCCACGCGAGGGATCTAGGTTGTGCGCTCCTTGTGAGTCTGATGCCTGATGGATGATCTGGGGTGGAGCTGGGGTGGTGGAAAATAAACTGACTCTGAGTTTCCTTGGGCACAGGGAGGAAACTGTCCTTCACTGGCTTCCTTTTCAAACAGGGAGGGACATTCCTCTCTGTGCCTGGAAGCCTGGGGCCAAAGCTCCTGCTTCCCTTCCCTCGAGGATCCTCAGGAAAGGCAGAGTGAGAAGCGGGCTCTGGAACTGCGCCAGGGAAATGGGTCTTTGCCTTTCCCAGTAAGACTTTGGAGAAGACGACGCAGATTGCAGGAAGGATTTAGGAAGAGCAGTCGTGACAACCAAAAGGGGCAAGCACACCGTATCCACAAGGGAAAGCAAGGAACTGGGATCAGATCTCCTGAAGAAGACAAGTCTGAGAAGTGACTTATCTGCCATTTTTGAGTGATTTTACAAAAGATGGTGAACAGCTGTTGTGCATCACCATGGAGGAGGGAATATGAGGGCGCAGACATAAATTTCCTGTGGGGAATTTGTGCTCAAAGATAGTTCTCTAGGTGGGGCAGGGAGGAGGGGCTGGGGAGTCGAGTCCTGGAATGTTACTGAGTGAGGCCCAAAGTCTGCACCAGAGAAGACTGAAGAACAGGCAGACTTCTCCAGGTGGCCAGCGTTTGGTGGATGCCTCCCAGGCACAAGAAGGCTGACACGGGAAAACCCAGGGAGCAACTGTCCTTAGGGACAGGTGATAGACACAGGGCAGAATGCTACCAGTGTTTGTAGAGATGGTGATTCTTTGGGTGTGGAGGAGGAGCCACCACTGCAGGTTGGACAGGTAACAGAGGACAACAGGAAGTGCATCAGGAGAGGCTTCTTGAGGAAGTCATGCTTGAACTGTGTTCTGGTGGGGCAGGGCTGACGGAAATGGAGGGAAAGCTCATCGCGGGCAACGAGAGCAGGATTCCCAGCACCGTGGAATAGCCCAGCACACTGTTCAGTGCAGCTGGGCTGGCCCCCAGAATGAGGGAGGAAGGAAATAGCGTGTTCCGTGAGGATCGTGGAGTCCCTGCCACTGGGCCTTGGCTGCATCAAGGAGGCTCTGAAGCATGGCTGCAGAATGACATGGCAGAGAATGGAGGCAAGGAAGCATGACCAAAGGGAAGAGGCTGGAGGCAAGGAGACCACCTGGGAGCTTGCTGAGCAAGTTTCGCCAGGAGGCAATGAGAGGAGCTCAAGCGGGTGTGGCATGCTGGGGATGGATCTGGAGTGGTCCTGCTGGAGGTTGGGAGACGGTGTGAGGACAATGGCCCTATCAATCTCTGCCGGCCAACGTTCCACTGAAAGTGTGTGGCTGCATACAGTCAGCCTGTGCCACAGACTACTGCCAACTCTGACGGTTAGTTCATTGACAAGTACTAGGGCAAATTCTGCTTTGACATATGTAGTCAGTGCACACATGGGCACTAACATACAGTGGCACTAAAAATAAAACAAATACTCCTCTATCCACTGCCAAGTAAAGGCATAAAAGTCGTAGCTACTACCGTGTTTCCCCGAATATAAGACAGGGTCTTATATTTATTTTTCCTCAAGAAGACACCCTAGGGCTTATTTTCAGGGGATGTGTTATTTTCCCCTCAAAGCCTCAGCTTGCAGCATGCACAGGATGGCCGGGACCTAACAGGGGGAGCCGACCTTGTTGGTGGGGCTGCCCGCACCTTTCCCGTCACCTCTGGGATAGTAGCTGTCACAATGGGGCAGATGAGAAGGGCTGCTCTTCTTCTTTACCGCTCTGCAACGAAATGCATGGGTTGTGCAGATACGCAGCGCAGCCACGCCCATCACTAGGTCTTATTTTGGGGGTAGGGCTTATATTGCGCAAATGTTTAGAAATCCTGCTAGGGCTTATTTTATGGGTAGGTCTTATTTTCGGGGAAACACGGTATTTATTGAACATCTACTATGTACAAAATCCTATTTACTTTACAATAACTGTGCAAGACCAATATTATTATCCCCATCTTAGAAGTGAACAAATAAAGGTTCTGAGAGGTTGAGGAACTTATCCAAGGCCACATAGATGGTACTTGAAGGGCTGGGATTTGAACCTATGGTGCCCGGCTATGAAGCCCAAGCTTTTCTTTCTGTTCTAAACTCAGCCTTCATGAAACACCAGTTTCTGTTATGGCACAGACAAGCCTGCAGAAGGGGAGGGCCCGTGCCTGCTCCAAACCGTGCTGACTTCCCCTTCTCATTAACATCTCTCCTGCTTCACTTGCCCTGTTTGTCAGCCCTTTGATTATATTTCTGAAGAGATGGGGAGACCCTTAAGGGTGGGGTGCAAAAGCGTGAGAGCGCACGGGGCAGCTGCACCCAGGAGCAAAAGACACTCTCCCGTGAATGAAGAGAACATGTGTTTTCAGATCACTTTCCTTTGGATAGGTTCAAAGCATCTTATACCCATTATCACTTCATTTCTCATAATACCCTTGTGAAGTGAGTGTCAGTTGTTGTGTGGCTTTTTAGCAGATAGAGAATCTGCAGCATAGGAAGACTCTGGCCAAAGCCAGGCCAGACAGAGGGCTAAAGAAAAAACCCAGTTTCCTAAATTCCCAGTATCAGTACAGATATCTCAGTGCCCTGCTGGTGACTGCTAATGTGGAATAAAATGTTAAATTATGAGAGGAGGATGAAAGCATTAACTTCAGCTCCTAAAAAAATATTTTTAAAAGGTACTATACGTATGTAACTTCACCTCCCAAGGAAATTATGAGAAACCATAATAAAATGTTTAATTTTCAGGGAAGAAACAGACTACGTGTTTTAGGAAAAAAGATAACATGCATGTAGTTTTTGGTGTTTTGATCATAATTATTGAGATGACAGTACAGGTGAATTTTTAGGTCTGGGTTTGGATATATGCAGTGGTAAAGCAAAAAGTTGACTTCTTCAAACCAAGACGCTCAGAGTCTAAGCCAGTGGTGAATTTTTTCCCTCTAAGATCATGTGGCTTAAATAATCGCAACAGACAAGCAGAAGCATTTCCACTTAGCCAGAACCCAGGACTTACAGGAAATTACTCTTCTGCATGTCTGATCACTATGGAAATTGATTTTATACAGATAGCTAAAAGTACACACACCCATGACTGCATGTCCTCCACATTTGTACTAGTAAGCATACACATCCTGCCTCATTACTGAAACCCAGGCCCAAAGGCCACTCCCTCACCCTTCTTCCCCCTGGGCATTGCAATAGCAGGTGGTTTGCCCTCTGATTGGCTGTTCCCTCACTGCACACCTACATCCTGCGGGGCAACACTGAGTTTCAGTGGTCTGTCTCCAGTCTCTCTGAGCTATAAATGTGGTCACACTTAGTTAACACAGCAGGGACAGCAGGGGCAAGAAAATGCTGGCCACCCTGTCCTGATGCTGGTTAGAAAAATAAGCTGTGTTTAAAGCTGGGAAAGTGACCAAATTGTACGTCTCTTCATGATATTACAAAAATAGAAATAAACACAGACTTGCATGAAAATGGCATTGCACACGACTGTATCTGCTCGCTCAGTTGATTTCTGAGATTGGGGTGACAAGGATGGGGAGTTGGTTATCAGCTGTATCTACTACTTGTGCCTATCAACTTGCTGCTTATCAAGAGAAATGTCTTTATTACCCTCGGCTCCTGTCTTCAGCTCTTGAGATCCTAAAGATCAGTCTGTCTGTGCCTCCGAAGGAAGACACACAGCCCCAGCAACTTTAACAGGAACTAAATGACAGACATAAAGATCTCTGGAAGTGCAAGTATAGACTGAGGCAAGGCAATGGGAACTTCAGAGCTCAGGGTCTGAAACGGAAAATTCTCTCGTTCTAGAATGCAACCTACTTTCTGTATAGATTTTTAAATTTTAGTTAACTTAAGATTTAAGTTCCCTCTCTACATGTGGGTGCAAATAGTGTGCATCTCAAAGCTTTGCACATGGTAACTTATTTTCTTGATCAAAACAAGTCATTTGTGCTTGGGTAAATAACAAAGATTGCTGAGGTCACATTTATAAAACAAGTATTCCTTAGCTCCATAGGGGAGGAAAAGTATTAGATTAAAACAAACACATGAACATGCGCACACAAACACAATAATTGATGGCAAAGAAAGAAGCGGTAACTGTTGAATACTGTGTTGAACACTGGAATGCCGAGCAAGCGAAGTACACTGGGTAAGGTACTTCCCTGTTCATTACTGTCAAACTCGACTGCCACTGTCCCCATATCTGCCATAGATTCAGCTCTCAAGATCTCTGGACTAAAGTGCTCTATTGGTTTCTAACTAGTCTCCTGGCTTCTAGTCCTCCTGGGCTCCATCTCTCCCCGACACTGGCCCCGTAAAGGAGCCTTTCCACTCTGCCAATGGCACTCCCATCCTCAAACCCTTCAGTGGTACCTCTGCCTAAAGGCTCAAGGCTGCGACTGATGAGACCGTTCTCTGTGTTCCCAGGACTCTGAACCTCCCCCGAGCAATTCCTACACTGAGCCATAATGACCTGTTTCCGTTACATCTTCGGCAGTAGACTAGGAGCTTCCTAGGGCTGGGCATGGGATTTATTCCTCTTTGTTTCCCAGTGTCCAGCCCAAAGCCTGGGAAGGGAGATGCTTAATAAAGAACGTTAAATGAATCAGGCCGGGCGCGGTGACTCACGCCTGTAATCCTAGCACTCTGGGAGGCCGAGG
>VBSM01003179.1:312913-328886 GCA_008086735.1 Cheirogaleus medius | reverse complement strand
TTTTTTTTTTTTTTTTTTGGTAAATTATCATATACTTCTGGGGTGGACCTGTAACAGAAGCTTTTCCCCACTCTCTACAATGAATGAAATAAAAAGAAAAATGTGTCTTATGATTATTCCTTTCCTTATCACCTCTTTTCAATTCTTTCATCTATCTTCACTCTTCCCTTCAGTGTGCTGGCAGTTTTGTGAGAGCAACTTACAAATCTTAATTGGACAAGAACTTCATGGCTGATTCTATGATCACTGACAAAGCCAGTTAGCAAAGATAGTAGGGGTCCCAGTTTGTCACCTCTGCAGCCAAGAAAAACAAAACAAAACAAACTGCTGTTTTGAGAGGCGGCTGATTGATATGAAATTTTATCTGGCTCTTTGGCAATGATTTTAAGTCCACACTCCAGTCAGAAAATACATTCCTTGAGAATATTTTTTTTTCATTTCCAACTCTCCTAATAATCTATATGCTAATCAGGTCCGTCCCAGACAGCTTGTTTTGATTAACACCTAACAACACTAAATTAAGCACTACAATTAAAAAAAAAATAACACTGATTTTGGCATATGGCTAATCTGGTAATTATTTTTTAGTCCTGGTGAAAGTATTCAACAAAAAGCAGGTGCATGTAGATTCTACTGGATAAACTGACACTGGCTTGATAATTAATTACATAGGACTGGCAATTTCTGTCAGGTATTTTATGAGTAATTATCACAGTCATGGGAAGGAGGAGGTAGAAGAGGCAAAACAAACAAAATATTGATGGAAGGACAGGATCGGCACGGTGAGAACTGAGAAGACATGAAATTGTCAGGAAGAGTCATAGTTGCACTCAGGAGGAGAGCTTTAGCGGGGGCTGGAAAGAGATAGTACTGAAATGCTGGATAGGCGGGGTGTTTGGAAGGGAAAGGATTAAGAAGTAAATTGGAAAAGGAAGAAACTAAGGGATTTTTGAGTAAAGGAACTGGGTCATAGCCCTTCCCCATCAATAACTAACCAATAATGTAAACAAAAACACAATCCATTTAAAAAATTAGCAAAAACGTGACCAGTAGCATCCAAACAAAGAAAAAAGTACAGTTTCATGGTATAAACTTCAAAAAGAAGCAACCAAGGAAATAAGCATAAGATTTGAACACAGCTTCTAACTGTCCCTCTGCACAACCCCCAACCTCATGCTTAGCAGGTTGTGCTAGTGAGTTGCCTAAACCCCACGAATTCTCACAAATACCCACACATTTTGAAAGAAACAGGAATATTTTTATTTTTCTTCTTTTTTGACTGTGGAGGGACTGGAAATGTTTGCTGACAGGAGATGGGAAAAACATGAAAAATAAACACTTGAGGGTGACTGTCTTTGATGAACTGTATAAGTTTTAGGGCTCTAACCAGAATTAGAGGAATAATATTAATTGAGAGGTACCTGCAATGGGAAAAAGCTACACCCATATTAGGTCATGAGACTCTTGGCAGGGGATATTTAACAAATTTTCAAGAGTAGCAGAGCCAAATTCTTCCAACAAAGGCTGTATACAACTCCAGTGGAGCTTGCCCCTCCTCCGCCTCCATACATAATATTCAAGTTTCAAACTATAGTTTGGAGGGGAAGAAAAACAGGCCGAAGATGAGATGTAAAAGGAATCAAAGATAATGTTCCAATATATATAAGAATAAATAAAAGGTCAGGACAGTGCTACCCATGCTAAGAATGAGCAAGAAGAGAAGTATGGCATCTACACAAACTAATATAACAACAACTACTCACATAAAGAGAGAGACAGAAAGAAAGAAACATAACATATAAAAGACAAAGAATCCAATCTTGAAGAAAAGGAATATTCTCCAAGGAATAGAAGAAAATTTTCCACCAGTGCTTTACACTATAAAATAAATTAACAACAAAAGCCCAAGGACTAAAATAATACCAGTACAGGAGCATTAATAAAATAGAAACAGCAAGGAAAAGAACAGACATTAAAGAAAATAACATTAAAAATAAAGGGGTTACTTGAGATAAAGACAAGCCATGAAGAAGAAAAAGATAAAAGCAATTAGAAAATAACAGGTATAGAGGACAAAGAGGATATAACACAAAGATAATTGGTAATTTGAAATTCAGAGCCCTGCAAGGGGAAAAATGTGTGTTCAAAGATACAGTTAAGACAATTTCACTGCGAGAAAGAAGACTAGAATCTAATACTAAAAATAAAAACACACACTGTTTTCCAGGAAAAAAATGATACAGAATCATAGACACCAAGCCATTTTCTGATTAAATTCAAAACTTCAAAGTTAAGCAAATCTATTTGGTATAAAGGGGGAAAAGTAGGCTGACTTCAAAAGTTTCCACAGCAGGATTTAATACCAGAAGGCAGTTGAGCAGTGTCTATAAAGTTCTGTGGGAATGAAAATGTCACCCGAGAATATTATAGGCAGTTAGTAATTCAAATATAAAGACAACAAGCAAGCATTCTTAAGCAGTAAGAACTCAGAAATCATAAAACCTGTGAGTCTGCAACTTGAATATCAATTTGATAATGAAATTCAGCCAACAAAGAATTGAATCAAAATAAAATATTCATGAATATAGAAGCATGGTAAAATGACTGATGGTAAATACTGAAATCCTTTAAATACTGAGCTAAGACTATACAACTGTGAAATTTATGGTTACAGTTCATACTGTAAATGAAATCAACTTTAATATGTAAAAATAATAATTAAGAAAAATTTAGAATTGGGGAAAGTAGTAGAAGTACATAACAGCTGATTTCCTCATCTTTTTTTACAGCAGTGAATAAAATGATGCTTTCTAAAAATCAAATATATAGGTAAAGAAAAAAAAGAACAGGCTGGGCGCGATGGCTCACGCCTGTAATCCTAGTACTCTGGGAGGCCAAGGCAGACGGATCGCTCAAGGTCAGGAGTTTGAAACCAGCCTGAGCAAGAGTGAGACCCTGTCTCTACTAAAAATAGAAAGAAATTAATTGGCCAACAAAAATATATATAGAAAAAACTAGCCTGGCATGATGGTGCGTGCCTGTAGTCCCAGCTACTCAGGAGGCTGAGGCAGAAGGATTGCTTGAGCCCAGGAGCTTGAGGTTGCTGTGAGCTAGGCTGACGCCACAGCACTCACTCTAGCCCCGGCAACAAAGCGAGACTCTGTCTCAAAAAAAAAAAAAGAAAAAAAAGAACAATTTCAACTCTTAATTTTTTTGTAATTAATAGTTTCTTAATCATCGAAGACTCTTTTAGGAAATAATCTCTCATATTTAACTAAAGTTCAGAAAGTTCTTTACCTTCATTTTATTCTTTTTATTTATTAAATTCAAGTAAAAGAAAATGTTTCATTAAAAAGTACATATAGCTGAGTGTCTGGCTCATGCCTATAATTTCAGCACTTTGGGAGGCTGAGGTGGGAGGATTGCTTGAGGCCAGGAATTTGAGACCAGTCTGGGCAACATAGTGAGATCTTGTCTCTACAAAAAATTTTAAAAATTAGCCAGCTGTGGTGGTACATGCCTTTGGCCCCAGCTACTCAGGAGGCTAAGGCAGGAGGACTGCTTGAGCCTAGGAGTTCAAGGCTGCAGGGAGCTATGATTGTGTCACTGCACTCTAGCCTGGGAGACAGAGTGAGATCATGTTTCTGTTAAGAAAAAAAAAGCACATATAATTCTGTTTCTATAAAATTATTTCTGTCCAATGATATCTTTTACATGTGTATATATACACATATACCATATACACATACAGATATAGGTATACACATGATGTTTAACATATAAAAAGGGACAGAAATAGTATGATTTCTGGAATGACATTCATGTAATTATAAGTGTTTCTGAGTGGTAGGATTTTGAATAATGTTTTACATTCTTTGTACTTTTCTGCATTGCTTGAATCTTTTATGATAAGTATTTGCCAGTTGAAAAAGAAGTAATTTCTAAATAATACAAAGCTATAGTAATCAAGACAATATGGTACCAGCATAAGGACAGAAATACTGATCAATGGAATAGAATTGAGAGTCCAGAAATAAACACTTACGTTAAAGTTCAATTGATTTTTGGCAAAGATACCAAGACAAATTACTAGTGGGAAAGAATAGTCTTTTCAACAAATGGTTACAAGAAGACGGGTATTCACATACAAAAGAATGATGTTGATTTGTTCACATGTAGAAAAAAAAATGATGTTGAACCATCATCCTCACACCATATATAAAAATTAACTCAAAATAGATCAAAGACCTAAATATAAGAGCTAAAACTATAAAACTCTTAGGAAAAAACAATAGGAATAAATCTTTGTGATCTTCAGTTAAGCAATGGTTTCTTAGATATAACACCTAAAGCACAAGCAACTGAGGAGAAAATAGATAAATTAGATTTCATCAAAATTAAAAACTTTTGTGCCATAAAGGACACTATCAAGAAAGTAAAAAGACAATATATAAGGTGAGGTAAAATATTTGCAAATCATATATCTGATAAGAAACTTATATCCAGAATATAAAAAGTACTCTTACAACTCAATAATAAAAAACAAATAACTCAAATAAAAAATGGGCAAAAGATCTGAAAACACATTTCTCCAAAGAATGGCCCAAATGGGCCATAAGCACATAAAAAATACTCAACATCATTAGCGAATCAAAGAAATGCGAATCAGAGCCATAATGAGCTACCACTTCACACCCACTAGGATGGCTATTATCAAAAAAACAGAAGGCAACAAGTGTTGGCAAGTATGTGGAGAAATTGAAACTCTTGTGCATTGCTGGTGGGAATGTAAAATGGTGCAGCCACTGTGGAAAACAGCAAGGCAGTTCCTCAAAAAATTGAACACAGAATTACTGTATAATCCAATGATTCCACTTCTGGGTATATATTCAAAAGAATTAAAAGCAGGGACTCAATCAGATACTGGCACACTAATGTTCACAGCAGCAATATTCATAATAGCCAAAAAGATGGAAACAATCTAAATGTTCACGAACAGATCAAATGGTAAACAAAATATGGTATATACAGGCAATGGAACATTCAGCCTTAAAAAAGGAAGGGAATTCTGCCATGTGCTATAATATGTATGACCCTTAAAGATATTATGCTAGGTGGAGTAAGCCAGACGCTGAACAACAAATATTGTATGCTTCCACTTATATGAAGTACCTATAGTGGTCAAATTCATAAAGAGAAAAAGCAGAATGGTGGTTGCCAAGGGCTGTGGGGAGGGACCAATGAGGAGGTACTGCTTAATGGGCTCAGAGTTTCACTTTGGGAAAATGAAATAGTTCTGGAGATGGATGTGATTTTTTGTGATCACCACAAAAAAATGTGAATGTACTGATGCTACTGTACTGTGCACTACAAAATGGCAAAAATGGTAAATTTTATGTTATATATGTTCCATCACAATTAAATATAAATTAAAATAAATGCTTGGTGCAGTGGCTCACACATGTAATCCCAGTACTTTGGGAGGCCGAGGCAGGAGGATTGCTCGAGACCAGGAGTTCGAGACCAGCCTGGGCAACATAGCAAGACCCCATCTCTACAAAAAAATTTAAAAATTAGCTGGGCATAGTGGCATGTGCCTGTAATCTCAGCTACTTGGAACACTGAGGCAGGAGGATGACTTTAGCCTGGGAGTTTGAGGTTGTAGTGAGCTATGATCACGTCACTGCCCCCTGGCCTGGGTAACAGAACAAGACCCTGTTTCTAAATAAATAAATAAATAAAAGTAAAAAAAAAAAAAAAAAAAAAAAAAAAAAAAAAAAAAAAAGGAATGAAGTACTATACATGCTATATGAATCTTGAAAACATTCTGCTAAGTAAAAGAAGGCCAGACACAAAAAGTCACATATTATATGCTTCATTTATATGAAATGTCCAGAATAGGCAAATCCATAGAGTCAGAAAATAGTTTACTGGTTGCCTAGGGCTGGGGGCAATTGAAATGGGGAAAGTGGTTGCTAATGATTTCTTTAGAGTTTGATAAAAATGTTTTAAAATTAGCTGATGGTTGAACAACCTTATGAATATACTAAAAACCACTGACTTATACAATTTTAAACAGTGAATTTTACAGTATGTGAATTTTTATATCAATAAAAGTTGTTATGAAAAAGGCAATAAAGCTATTATTTAACAGAGATAAAAGAACCAAATGATTTGTTGGAGGAGCACTAAGAGTTCCGTGGGAAGTGGCAATCAAAACCTCAGAAGCCACAGTACATACCATGCACTCATTTAACCCTGCAGTATCGTGGTGAGAAGTGGTTTTAAGAAGTAGGAATTTGGACTAATTGGTCAACCAAGCACATAAGACTTCTGAACCAGTTTTCAAACTGCCTAATCAATACATGCTTAGGGAGAATTCTCCCCAACCCCCAGCACAAAAATGAATGAATATAGAGATGAGGAATATCTATTGTCTTTGTTACACTTTTGTTATTCCTTCGACATGTATTCAGACCATACATGCCCATTCTTCACATCTCACCTTGTAGTTAGTGTGATTCACGACATATGTGAGCATAATTATCAAATATAAAAAATACCCTTTAGTCTAATCTATGCTAAGAATGCATCATCTACTTTCTATCAGTTATGAGCACCATTTTCAGAGCCTCTCACTCTTTGTTAATTTCCTTGCGATGTACTGCTTGGCCCCATAATATTGGGGTCTCTCTCTGATAGTTTTGTGGCCAGGCTGTCTGAATATTTCAGTGTATCTTGTTATTAATCTGTTTATCAAATATTTACAGTATACCCACTGTGTGCCAATCATGTACTAAGTACTGGTAAAATAAAAAAACATGGTCTGGCCTTATTGAACTTATGCAGATAGTGGAAGAAAAAAGAAACAAATAGCCCCACAAATGAAAACATAAGTATAGATAACGGTAATGACAATGAAGGTGATGAGAAGGGCTATAGGGTAGAGAATAGGAGTCTGGGTGCATATCCATGTCGCTGGGATGACTCAGAAGTTGTGGCATTCAAACTGAGACTAAAGGGTAAGAAGGAGACAAACTTGCAAAGATAATACCAGGAAGAGGGAACAGCAGGATTGTTTTATTTTTGTTTTTAAGGTCACTTAAGGTACAACTATCCCCATCACTTTCTGTGAGACAGCTTAGGGTTTCAGTTTATCCCAAAACTATAGGGAGATCACCCTCCTTGAAACAATACTTTCCTTGTGTACACTTCATTAACTTCCTATTTTTTCCACTGCATTAAATTATAAATCTTTACTCTTTATTACTGACATAATCTAATCCCCACATGCCACACCCCATCCAATTATAAATCATGGACTCATGTGGCCCCATAATTTACCTGGGAAAGAATCAACTGCCCATGAAACATGTGTACAAATTTTCTTAAAAATGAGAAATAGGTTTCATCTCCAAATCTTGTGGCAAGGAATCGAAGAAGGAAGTAGCCCTAGAAGAAAGGAAGGGGAGAGGGAAAAAAAGATGCCTGTCACAGGCTCATCACAGAAATGCTTACACAGTCAATGCTGAATAACCCACCAGGGCAGGCGCACATCTAGAATGTACTGTCTCACCGTCCCAGGCTGCCCTTTATATTCTGACCAGGAAGGCTGGGCTTGGAAATTAATTAATTTGCAACTCCTTTTTTAATGTTATCACTACTTCTGTTTTGACTTGGTTCACATGAAGCCCGGACATCCATCACGGACTAAAAAGGAAGAAAGGCCCAGCCGCTCTCTAACTTCAGCTCCCAGGAAAGGCCTTTACAACTTTAAGACTCTCTTTTTACTCAAGTCTTCTAGTCAGAACCTGACAGCAATGTGAATGTTCTGCTCCTTGAAGCTCACCTGAAGCAGGGAGAAGGGAGGAGCAGGGCAGGAAATATTTCCTCGGCCTTTGATCCTGGCCTTCCTAATGTGGTCTCCTTTTTTGGGCATAAAGTGCTTTAATTATTGAACACTCAGATATCTGCCCAGTCAGGTGTCATTTTGATACTGATGACTTTTTTTGTTTGTTTTGCCTTAGCCGTGTTACTAATCTTCATTGTTTAATTGTATAACCTAAAAAATGCTGCACCATCATAACTTGCCTCTGCCACTTAGATGTGCTTACCTTTAAATAATGTACCTGCATGAAGGTCTTCTCTGGGTTGAGTCCGTGTTTGATAACTGATGCTCCTGAGTCACTCACAAGGCCAGTTTTTTCTTTACTGGGTCTAAAACAATGGGGTGACAATTTCTTTGAGTATAGAACATTCTTATAATAACTAATTAAGCCATTGTATAGCCTTATTTCTTATTTTCAGAGTTACTGAAAAGCATTTTAATTAAATTCAATAGTACCAGGTATAATTTAAAACAGTTTACATTACATATTCATATACTGAACAAGACGGGATTTGTATCTGGGTTGGGAACCTGAGGTTAGCTCTTGGCAATATTTTATATCCTCTTATCCAAGATTAAACCCTGCCAGACCCTCAAGGAATCTAAGCTCCAGTGTGAATTATTTAAGAACCTATGCCTTTTTTTGGTGGGAATGATAGGCTGGGAAACACAATGGAAAATGTAGCTTTACGTGGAAGAGTAAAGAACTTGTATTTTTTTCAAAAATTTCTGAAAGCCTCAATGTTATCCATTTCTCTGGATTTATGTTTAATAATTAAGACTCCTTTAAGAAATATTTGTATTCTGAACCCATTTTAGAATTAAAAAACAAAGAAGGTCATAGAAGTTCATGTTTTTAAAACAAGTGGGGACATTAGTAATCACATACTTCAGCCTTCTCATTTCACAGATGAGAGATGCTGAAGCACACAGAAGTTAGATCCACACTTAAGATGGTATAGCTTGTTTTAACTTGTGGTTAACACTAGGACTGAAACCAGTATCTCCTTATTATCCATCAGGGTCTTTTCCACTATGCTGTATAGTTTTAAATATTTCTAAAAATTCCTTTAATAAAATATAATAGATCCCTTGCGCCATCTAGTAAAGATTTGTGCACTGTGTTATAGTGAAGCTTCAACAACTAACTAAAATCAAAATAAGTGACAGGGTATTTGCAATTTTCAGCTGTTCTAAAACCAGTCACTTACTGGACAAATATTGAGAGGCAAGTGTTGAGGAGAGGAAGGTGAGGAATGACAGGAGGGTTGGCAAATCAGGAGGCAGGGGAGGGGCATTTAAAAAAGGCAGTGTGGTGTCGTGTAAGGTACACAGGCTTTGGAATCTGAGAGACCTGGTTTTGAACAGCAGCCTTACTTCTTACTACCTGCTATTAATAACTTACCAGCAGGTCACTTAAATTCTCTAACCCTCAATCTCACTTGTAAAATGGGAATAATCCTACCTACCTTCCCAGGCCCTGTAGAGCATAATTGAAATAATATATTGCAAAGCCCCCCTAGCAAGAGCCGGGGACATAGACTTAATAAAAACTTAATAAAATAGTCTAGCTATTTTTGCACATGGAAACCCTAAGTCTGAGCTGCGTATCCCAGTACATTATCCCAGCACTCACAAGGCACAGAATCAGCAGATACCTAAAGACGATCACCAGCCACTTGAGCTAACTGCATAGTTTCAATTTTTCTACTTGATCCCTGACTTACTTACATGAACACACTTGTAAGAATAACTAGTCCATTTGATCTTCATTTAAGACTCCTCTGAAAAGCATCAGCTTGTTTCCCTGCTCTCAAGTTTGTCCTGGGGTGAAGTATTTTCATAAGAAACCCACACTAACTTTGACAGGGAAAGGCCATCCCCAGGGGTCTGGGGAAGGAAGGCTTCCCAAGAGTCAGCTTGAGCTCAAACCAGGTTGCCCAGCCCCACGTGAGACAGAGTTGTAACCATCTTTATGCCCTTGATCTCTAACTTGAGGCTGCTAGAAAAGGAGAGACAGAGAATGATGTAAATCTCTGCTCAGCAGCCTGGCTTCCAGGCTCCAGTTCCTAATGACGCCTTTAGTTGCTATTTCTTCCTTTGCCTAAAAATGTCTTTCCCAAAAGCATCCTCTCTTACTCTCTTCTTCCACCCGCTCCAAATGAAGAAGTGCTCCAGAAAATTCTTTTATGCTGACAGCATCCAAAGCAAACATCCAAGTCCCCAAGAGATTCCTTTTAAAGTAGACTTGCTGCCAGAGGGGCAGTGTGCAGGCAAGCTTTGCAAAAAAATCAAAGGGGTGGGTTTTAGGAGGAAAAGACACTCCATGAGTGGAAATAGGTAACTTCCATCTCTGTGCTATTCCTGTTCTCATCATGCCACTTATCCTAGGTCTGTGCAGAGAGACAATCACAGAAAGCAGGGGATGAACTGCTACCATGTGCAATGACATAGGTGACTCTCACAGCGGAGTAAAGGAAGTCAGATGAACAAAAGGCACATAAAAATGTACAATCCCATTTCGATGAAGTCCAAGAACAGACAGAACTGACCTATGGTGACAGAGATCAGAATAATGATTACCTTTAGGAGGAAATACTGACAGATGGGAAAAAGCAGAAGATTTCTGGGTGCTGGGGATGTTCTTTCTATATGTTGATCTGAATGTGCTTCCATAGGGATAAAGGGTAAAAATCCTTTGAGGCAACTAGTAAAGATTTGTGTACTTTAGTGTATGTATGTTATACTGTAATTAAAAAGTTAAGAAAAGATAGATGTACATGAAATAGCACACATTTTGTGAGAATAAAAGTCAGTCAGTCTAGAAAAAGGGCTTTGCTCCTCATTGCCATGAACACGTGACTAGGATTAACTAAGTCACCAGAGGACCAAGGAAGTATTCTTTTCAATGACAGTGTGAGAGGCAGGAAGGGCTGTGGCAAATCCAATGGACTCGATCTATTCCCATTCTCATCTTCCTATTTCGTTGCCATCTGTACAATTAAGTCTGAAAAGCCTATTTTATGCGTGTCCCTTGGAGCTATGGATAGCCAGGGGACTTATTTCAGGTCAAAGTAACAAAAGCAGGTGTCTGCTGTGGTTGTGGATATGGTTCTGGGAGAGTTTTTGCTTTCCTTACAAAAAGGGAAAATATGACTGCTACTGTACCTCTCCCCTCTACACATGGTGGATGGAGCTGCAGCAGCCGTCTTGCAACCAGGAGGCAGCAAACCACTATGCTACAGAGAACAGAATGGAAGGAAAGAAGGTAAATAGTCTTTGATGGCATCATTCAGCTCCTGGCTAGCCTGGGACTGCCTGCTTTCCGACTTCTTACTGCGTGAGAAAAGTAACTACCATTTGTTTAAGTCAACATTGCATTACTGTTGCATTAACGTAGCCAGATTCATTCCTAATGAATGGAGGACTGGACTAGTACAAACTGGTTATGCTGTGTGCCAGGTACTTTGCCAAGCTGTTCTCATGTGTCATGTGCCCTATACTCATAAGAACCTGGTGAGGCAAGTACTATGACTGTGCACATTTAAAGGCTGAAAAAAGTGAGGCCTAGAGAAGACCACAGAGCTGGTTAGTGGCAGAGTCAAGGAGAGAACCCAGGTCCACGGAACACCCAAGTCCTTGCTGCACTCTGGAGCCCAAGATCCAGGCCCCATCTTGGCTGTGCCAAATACTAAATGGAAAATCTTAGACAAGTTACTTACCCTCCCTGAAGCTTTCTTTACCTGTAAAGTCTGGGATGACAAAAGTGTTAATCATCTCTTAGACATTATACTCCAGTATTTATTTCCTTGGCTGGAATACATGGAATGTGAGAGATCAAGTTACCAAGGTCATTTGGGCTCAACTGCCTTTGGTTTCTGTTGTACCTGGCACCAAATGCAGCGACCAAGACTGACGTGACCTTTCCCTTCCCCACTGCCTTCCTTTGTCGCTGCACTTACAGAAACAACGTGGATATTTAAAGAGTGGGCAGAGGGCCGTGATATTTGATACACAGTGATTTGATTTGGAATCAAGCCTCTTAAAGAAAAGACCACTTCTGCAATACTATCACCAATGGTGGGATTTGCGAAAATGCCTCTGGAAGGTCCTCTGGCGTGTCAGCTGGGTCTCAACACCTACTGCTCTGTCCCAGCCCAGACTGGCCATCTGCCAGCATGCTTTGTCT
The DNA here is from genome assembly GCA_008086735.1 of Cheirogaleus medius. Classification (NCBI taxonomy): domain Eukaryota; kingdom Metazoa; phylum Chordata; class Mammalia; order Primates; family Cheirogaleidae; genus Cheirogaleus; species Cheirogaleus medius. The sequence goes on along the minus strand of VBSM01003179.1, from coordinate 316,809 downwards.
CATACTCCTTGGCAGTCAACACGAGAACCATGAGATATCTTCATCTGTAAACTCGCCACTGCTGTGCTTGAGCCAGGGACTAAGCATCCCAGAAATGAGACAGAAGGGAATCAATCAGCATCAACATCCCAGTCTGTCTGTCAGTCGCAGCTGCCCCACGAGATTTGACAGCTGTGGGGGCAGGGCCTCGCTCAGTCTGCAATAACGGAGGAAGTTAAATCCTACCCTTGTGTAGAAACTGGCCTCACAGGACCCATCTGAGCTCCGAAGGCACAAGTGAGACCTGCAGGGGACGCAGCATGGCGCGCGGCTTCAGAGCTTGGGTGTGAATCTTGACTGTGCCACATGAAGCCCAGCTGCTTCATCTACAAAAGGGGACAATGATAGTTACTGTGGCACCTCACTGGGCTGTTGTGGCATCTGAGGGTAGTTAGCCAGAGTTCCCCCCGGCATTTAGTAAGTACCACACAGATGTTGCAATTATCATAATAATGTATTCTGATCAGGGTTCAGGCAGTGTCAGCCAAACCCTCCTCTGACAGGCAGAGACATTAAAAAGACATCGGGCTACAGTTATGCTTGTGAGATGTTATCACCGGAGGAAGCTGGGGGGAGGGTACACAGGATCTCACCCTTCTACTCTGGTAACTTCTTGTGAGTCCAAAATCATTCCAGAATAAAAAGGGTTTAACGAAAGATATCACACACAAATGTAGCCTTACACCTTCCCCTTGCGAGATTGCTGATTTGAGCATGAACCCTCCAAGGGCCAGTCTCTCAGCTTGCTCCTTGCGTCCTCATCATCAGAAAACAAAAAGAAAAAACAAATTTCAAGTGTTGCCCCAAGTCCTGGTAAGCTAGGTCTGCGCATCTTCCCTGCACACTCATCCCCCCCAGCACAGCCCACTCTGTGCAGAGACCTCTGGGGAAAGAGGAAAGGCAGAATGACTGAAAGTACAGGAATTTTCTATCCTCCGTTCGTTCTCTACAACAATTTCCCCATCTATAAACTGTGAATGACGAACACTTGCCACGGACCAGCATTTGCGGTGCTACCAAAGGGAACTGGACAAAAGGTTGTGAGTGAACCTTCAGCTAATAAATTTGTGTTGTATCGAAGCTACTGGTATTTGGCAAGTGTGATTGTGAGCTTTTCAAAATGGATTTAACAGCTAGCCGGCATGGAGGGCTTTCCCCGCCGGGACCATTATCCTGTAGCAGACACAGCAGGACAGCACTCTGGTGTTGAAAGAGGCAATTGCTAGGATGATTTAAGACAGATGGAAGACCCCTCAGAGGAGCCCCAGAAGAGGAAGAAGGTGTACTCTGCGCCCTTGATGGAGAAAGGAGCCAGTGATCAGCACCTACAGGACAGGCAGCTGCTGAAGATGAGGAGAGATTCCACATAGTTAGCAGAACTGTGGAAAACACGAACAAACTCCAAACATTTGATAAGCATGGTAGGAAAATGAAAGATGCAACTTAGAAAAGCAATGAGCATCAATGCAAAACCAAAAATGTCCTCAGATCTTGAACTGCCATAAATCAGAAATTCCTCTCTGAGAAACAAAACCCCAAACAGAGAAAAAACAAGGAAAAGATTAAGACAATGGTCTGAGCAGTTTATCGGCACATTCAACATAGCAAGAGATGATCTGGACACATTTTCAAAGGAGACAAAGAGGAAAATAAAAAGAGCCAAGGCATTGATGTGACTGCACAGGTTTCTGCTAAGGGTGGTTTTCAGAGGACATGAACAAAAACTGAAGGGGGGATGCTGGAGAAAGGAAAAACCAACCTGCACACGAGAGAGCTAGAAAGCTGTAAGATGGCTGACATAGGGCAAAACTTCAGGGCGAGCTGGCACTAGTGGAGAATGCCTAGGAAAACAAAACGGGCTTCGGAAGTGATGCTGAGAGCATAAGGAAGAGCAGGTGTCAAGAGGTGACAAAGAGAACAGAAATACTCAACTCCCACTTTGCTTCAACTCCTTGCCAAGGAGAATGATTTTCGAGCTACCCATGGTAGAACAAGCCTTGTTGTGCGGAAGTTGCTGCTTGGTGCAGGTGGAGAGGGCTCCTTCATCCTTAAAAGGAGGTCCCATTCCAGACCCGAGTGAGGGACAGGCCACAGCTCTGAAAGCTTCCACCTGTGATCACAGATCTTCCAGGGGATCAAAGCGCGGAGACGAGGGAAAAGGGGCTGATAGAGGTAGATGCTATTCTGGTTTGCCAAGCCAGTGAGGATAAAAGAAGGAGAAGCAAAATTCATGATGAGGTTATTAAACAGATAGTTTGCAAGCACTGAGAAGAGAAAATGACGAACTTCAGGAATTAGCATGGGATCCTGAGGGCCAATTCTAGAAAGTCACTGGGGCATCCTGACTTGTACAAGGCAGCTAGCAGAATGGATGTGGTGGTGAGCATGCCATGCTGATTGTACGGCGGTTGCTTCATGGCTTTATAGAAACTAAAAACAGAACCCCAAGAGTGTTGATTAATTATTTGCTATAACCTGGAGGGAGGTCCCTAGGGCTACACCCAAGGAATGATGATTTATTGGCTTAACAAATTTGCCAATGAGCTAAAGCTGAGAGTCTAGCTGGTTGATTGACAGCATCCACAGGCAAGAACAGCAAGTACAGGCTGAAATGAGGATCCAATTAATAACAAGAAAATATTCAATAGAGACAAAGAGGTTTTAAAAATTAACTGTTTACCCTTGAAAAGGCTACAATAGTAGGCTGGATCAAGAGGAGGGACACAAATATAATGGCAGGTCCTGCTGGGGGCTGAGGCTCTAGACAACGTGGAGAGCAGTGGTTAGGAGCTGGGCTCTAGGGCCAGATGTGCCTCTCCTTTCATCCCAGCACTGCCACTTACTACCTGTGCAGACGTGGCCAATTGCTTGATATCTCTATGCACTTGCTTCCTCATCTATCAAATAAGGAGGAAGATGGTACTATAGTATTAGTACTTATCTCACAGGGCCATTTTAGGAGATTAAATGAGATAATGCATGTAAAGTGCTTAAAACACTGTTGCACATACTGGGAGCACTAAAAAAATGCTACTGAAGAGAAAAAAAAGCTTGGAACTTGGAATGGTAAGACTGCCATGACAAGGTGTATGATATTGGTTTACAAATGAAATATGATACATATGTAACTGAATCCAACTCTCTTAAAACTTGTCCTTTCTTATCTGGATGATCCAGATCAAGGGAGACAATAACAGTCTCACAAGATTCTTCTGGGTGTGACCTCCAGGAGTGCTGTGTTCAGGTCGGCTGTCACATTTGGAGAAGACCACTGTCAACAAGGAGAACCACCAAGGACCAAGCCCAGGAAGGCAAACATTCTCCCAGTCATGCAGTATGTATGGTAAGTTTACTAAACACTGTGACCTGCTGGCCAGGAAAAGAAAGAAAATGGTTTTTGGATATGTGGATTGTTTTGGTGGGAGAAGGGGTACTCTGTGCAACTCTGGACATAAGTGCTAGGAGGACTGGGCAGACATCAGGAGAGGCAGATTCTAGCCCAATCTCAGGAAGGCCATTCCAAGAATGAGGCTGTTCCCACAGGGCATCTGCTGTTTGCTAGAGCAATGAGACCTGGATCCTGGAAATACTCATGGAGAAGCTGGGTGGCCATCTGCCAGGGATACAGAAGTTTAAGCAAAATCACTTTTAAGGTCCTTTCTGACTTAAAATCTATGATTTTAAGAGAAAGCATAGCCCAGGGTATATTTAAGCTGCAGCATTTAGAAGAAAAACATTATTCATCCATTCCAGTGGAGTTAGTAAGGTTTGCTACATAGCCTTGGCCTCCATAAATCAGCATCAAGGGTGATTTTGATTTAAAAAAAAAAACAACTAAGTGAGGAACCTTAACTGAA
>VBSM01003179.1:283152-305086 GCA_008086735.1 Cheirogaleus medius | reverse complement strand
TAACAATATCTGTACCCCCATTATATGATGAAATAAAAGCAAAAAAAAAAAATACATATTTGGTCTTTGAACTCTTTCTTAGTATATGACTCCTAAAATCCTGAAAATTTCCTAAGTGCTATTTGCATTCTAATGAATTGACTGATGACTGGCAGCACCTAGGCAGCTTCAGGACGGGCCTGGTCACAGGGAAGACCAAGGCAGGGTAAGAGGGTTGGGACTTTCAACCCAACCTCCCCCTAACCTACAGCGAGAAGAGCTGAGAGTGAAGTTAATCACCAGTGGCCAATGGTTTAAGCAATCATGCCTACATAATGAAGCCTCCATAAAACCCCAAAAGAGCAGGGTTGGAAGAGCTTCCAGAGAACTGACCACTTGGAGGTTATTGAAGGGTGTTGGCCTGAGGCTCCGCGCCCCACACACCTCACCCTACACGTCTCTTCGTGTATATCCTTTGTAACACGCTTTATAATAAACCAGTAAACATGTTTCCCTGAGTTCTGTGAGCTGCTCCAGCAAGTTAATAAAACCTGAGGAGGGTGTCAGGGGAGCCCCAGGTTATAGCTGGCCAGTCAGAAGCACAGGTAAAACCACCGGTGGGGGGGGGTGTGATTGGCATTGGAAGTGGGGGCGGTCTTGTGGGACTGAGCCCTCACCCTGTGGGATCTGATGCTGTCTCCAGGTAGGTAGTGACAGAGTTGAATTGAATTAGAGGACACCTAGCTGCTGTCTGCTGCAGAATTGATTGCTTAGTGTGTGGAGAAAATGCCTCACATTTGGTCACAGAAGTCTTCGGTGTTAATTGTTGTGGGGCGAGAGACAGGAAAAACAGTGTTTTCTCTACTCTGGGCTTTCTATAGGCCAAAGAGAGACGACTATAGGCCTCAGGAGAGACCTACTTACTAACATCTTGATCTTGGACTTCTAGCCTCCAGAGCTGTGAGAAAATAAATTTCTGTTGTTAAAGCCAGGCAGGCTCTGGTACCTTGCTATGGTAGCCTGAGCTGATGAAAAAGGCAGGGTTCGATGAGCTATTTGGAGGGTGGAGGGCAAAGCAATGAATGGCAAGAGATGCAGCAGGAAAAGCAGACAGAAGTGAGGGCGTGTGGGACCTCGCATGCCATCTGAAGGAGCTTGAAGTTTTTCCTGGAGTTTTTCCCTCACGGGAAACTTTTGGAGTTCTTTAAGCAAAGATGTGGCAGAATCATGTGGTGTTTTTAAGGCGAGCTCTCTGGTGGCAGTGAGGAAGAGCAAGAATAGAGGTAGAAAAACAATTAGGTAGCTGTTGGATTGGTGTTGGCAAGTGACACAGTTCTAAACAGAGAGAGAGAGAGAGGCACTAGGAGTGGAGAAGACAGGTTGAATTGAGAAAATACTTGTGAGATAAAATGAGCAGTTGTTAGTGAGGGCTCCCAGGGAGGAGTGAAGGAGAGGGAGGAGTTGGAAATCCCAGGCTTCTACCCTGGATAGCGCGTGGACCTGTGCCACCATGCAGGATGCTTTTGTGAGCAGGGGGGTGAGGCATTCATGAGGAAGGTAAGAAAGATGACCACATTTATCTAGCATTGTGTCCACCGTGAGGCAGCAGCTAAGAGCAGCTAAGAATAAGAGCTGTATACAGGAGTGCTTGTCAGTGCCTCCTTAGCAGGATACATTTTAACGTTTTTCTCAGCATGAGCTTGACTTTCACAATGAATCCAGAAAAAAAAAAAGAAGTGATAATAAATCACAAACAATAAAAACTAACAGATTTCTTCTGACCCTGCCACTGTAGCTCTTCCACCCCACAGGGCCTATTAGAATATACTAACTGAAAGCACTTAGAGAGAAGCTGCCGGAATCCAGCTGTACCCTAGAGACAAGAGGCACGAGAAGCCTTCCAGAAGCCCCCTAGCATCTTTTTTTTTTTTTTTTTTTTTTTGAGGCAGAGTCTCACTCTGTTGCCTGGGCTAGAGTGTCAGCCTAGCTCACAGCAACCTCAAGCTCCTGGGCTCAAGCAATCCTCCTGCCTCAGCCTTCCGAATAGCTGGGACTATTAGGCACGTGTCACCATGCCTGGCTAACTTTTTCTATATATTTTTAGTTGGCCAATTAATTTCTTTCTATTTTAAGTAGAGACGGGGTCTCGCTCTTGCTCAGGCTGGTTTCAAACTCCTGACCTTGAGTGATCCACCCGCCTCGGCCTCCCAGGGTGCTAGGATTACAGGCGTGAGCCACCACACCCGGCCGCCCCCTAGCATCTTTTTTGGCAAGAGCCACCACTGCTGTGCTGCTAGTCAGGAGAGCAGCTTCTAGGCAGGGACAGACAACAGCAGAGAGTGGAGCAGCGGCAGGACAGAACGCAACAGTAACACAATCAGACTTTGCCCGGTGGACAATTTTGCCTAGGGCTTGTGGAGAAGTGAGGAAGAGTCTGGGGAGAGCCACTGGGGTCTTGTATCCGGGAAAGACATCTTTAATAATTAACAAATGAGAAAGGCATGGAGTCATTAATGTGATCCTTAACATTTTGAAATTCTGAGCAAATCACCATGCCTCCAGAGCCTGTAGCCACATTACAGGCTCCCCAGCCAATGAAGGCTGAGAAGGCTAGGAAAACACAAGAAACCTGTAACCAAATGAAATTTATGACTAAGTCAATCTACACATATTTGATGCAAACGCAACTTATAACAAAATCAACCTAAGACACAGTTGAAGAGCCCCATGATTCAACAGTGGATGCATGGAAGGCACCAATGGAAAACAGTTCTTATAAATTACTGAAATTAAAAGTCAGAACCAAATAAAATTTTCATTTTTCTCTTCTCACTTCATTAATACTCTAGTATCTATAACCAATAGAATTTGAGTTTTCTTTTTTCCTCAGTATCTTTTGAAATATTAAAACACATGTTTTCATGTGTTAAACGACAAAGATGCTTGTTCCAAGGATACTTTTTTGCCCTAACCTGAATGTCCTTCCAGAGTTCAGGATACCTGGAGTGTTTTTTTTAATGCAACTAAATGCTATTTCAAGTTCCTTGAAGGCAGGACTATTGTGCAGGAAAAGAGGATAGTTTCAATCCTTGTGTTTAAATCCCTGTTCTGTTCTTTATCACCTGTATGAAGGTAGGCACGTTATTTGGTCTTTCTTAGCATTAAGCCATTTCAGTGTTAAATTGCCAGCAAAGGAGGTGGGTAAGCACAGGCCAGGGAGGTAGAGGGAAATCGAGGTGAGTAACATACAGTAGAGAGAGAAGAAAGTATTTTAAGAAGAAAGTGTTTTTAGAAGGAGGGAGTGGTCAACCGTGTTGAAAACTGCTGTACAAATTGTGAGAGAAGTTTCCATCATGTCTGCTGACGTGGAGGAAACTATAAGACTTTTAAACTGTTCTTGGTCCATTATTTTAAGACCATGGGGTATTTTGAAAGAAAGAAAGATAGATAGTATCTCTGATCACTGTATTGTTTTAAGGGAGTCTTTCCTAAGGTCTCATTTGCATGTTAAAACAAAACAAAATCTGGGAACAAATTTTTACAACTCTGGTTCTTCCTTTCACTTTCAATAATTTCTAGGTTCTCTATGCCCATTTAAAGGAGAATTCTAGGGGATGGGAGTAAACTAAACCTAGATTATATAATAAAGGGCAGGTTCAGAAACATTTCCTCCTCATTGTAAAAATATCTGATAACAGTCTTTTCCATATTGATGTACAATAAGTCTTTCAAATGCAGTCATTTCATCGTTAGCCTAAATTTAGGTAGGCACAATTTCTGAATACTAAGACAAAGAAAAACAAATGCCATAATAAGCCTTTTAGCACAAAAGTCTAAAAATACTATATTCTTCTCCCAACTCCACACACAAAAGAAGAGATCGTGGCCGTCTGAAGCTGGGCCGACCAGCCCCAGTGAAGCCAGAGATGAGGCCCTCCTCAAATGCGAACTGAATTCCCGGGCTGTGGTCGAACTTGCTTACAAGCTGGAAACACATTTCATCAAAACTCATATTAATTATGATGTCCCCTGTCCCCCCTAAGGATAGAAACAGAAGCATCAAGGGATTTAGAGATGTGTAGAATGGAGACGGCCTCTTAGTTGGAGAAACCGAGTCTCTGACAGGTGAAGGCACGGCACAGTTATACAGCTCGCACGTAGGCACGCTCCTGGGTCATCCCCCACAGGAAAGCAACCCTCTCTGACCCTTGCTCCCTCTGCTGCCTCCCCAGTACTGCTTCCCTTGCCAGCACAACCTCTCTCACGGGGTCGACATCCACTGGCTCCACTTCCTGCCCTCCCATTCATTCTTTTGTCCACTTCCGTCTGGCCTCCTTCTCCACCACTCATCAATAAATGCATGAAGGTCAAGGTCACCAACATCCTTCCTATGATACTACCTCTCTCCCCCTTTTACACACTCCTTAGCAGCATCCAACATCAGCCACTCCTGCCTTCTTGCCCCCGGGTCCTGGTTTTCTCCACATACTCTGATTTCCCCCTGATCCCTTGCTGGCTCCTCGTCTTCCTCCTGACCTCTTCTCTCACTTCCTCTCTCCCTGGTGATTTCAATGTGTTCAGAATGTTAAGTGTTTTATAAGCTGAATATTCCAATCTCTCCAAGGAGCTCCTAACTTGACGACCCCAAAGTTCTTGATACTGAATACCTATCTAGCATCACAAACTTAACATATGTAAAACTAGACTCTTCATTTTTTTACCCCCTCAAGCCTGTTCCTCCCAAAGTCTTTACCATCTCATAAATGGCATCACTGTCTACCCAATTGTGCAAATCACAAAGCTAGAAGTGATTCTGAATACTCTTATTTCTCTCTTCTCCACATTCAATTTCCCGACTTCCCTCTTTGAAGCCCTCCAGTCAGGCTTCACATCACTGAGCAGTCCCTCCGCAGCACTGCTCACCACCTGTGACCAGCTGGTGCATGCAGTAGTGTCCCTACTAAGTGGGAGCTCCATGAGAGCACGGACTGTTTCCTCTTGGCCACAGAGGTAGCCATCCTGCCTGGCTCAGTAAACACTGGCTGAGGGAACAGAGGCAGGAACAGTGGCACTGGGGTGAGATGCAGGTCTCCTGGCTCCTGGCCTGCTGAGCTCCCCACCACTCAAGGTGCCTCTTCTAAACAATGGATGAGTCAGCTTGGGAGGCTGCAGTAGCGTCCAAGTGCAGGGAACTTGGCCATGGGTAGGGTAGGGCGCAGCTCACCATGCCCTACGTTCTGCTGTGCTGCACAAAAGCACTAGGCAGCCTCCCTCCCTGGGGTCTGGCCAGCTCGGTGCATTTCTGTTAGGCTTGTGCGCTACAGTTGCAGTCAGAAGGCATGGGGGTGTTTAATTAAAAGCAAACCACAGCAGCAGAACCGTCCAAGGTAGGCTTCCACCTTCAGGGGGCCATCTAAGATGGCGTGAGGAGAGGAAGCAGCTCCTGCACAGCTTGCCTTCCCCACCCCTCCCATTTGACAGGCAGATTCCGAACACTTCATTCTGGTCAAGAGGGGTCAGGATGGAAGCTTCTGCCGCCGTAGCAACCTCAGTACTTTTGGGGCCTAGGCACCAGGTTTCAGATAACCATTTAGTGAAGAAAAGGTGCAAAGCAGAGAGGGACAAGCACGGGAAAATGGCAAGAAGTAATCCTGCAGGTGCCATAAGCCACAGTCTACAAACAAACTCAGGAGCTGGCAGTGGAATCCTCCTCTTGCACTGCAGACCAGCAGTGGCTTCCTGCCGGGCCACATCGGAAACAAAAGGCCCCTTTGACACACACATCTGTGACTACTAAACACTTCAGAAACAATATTTTCCTAAAGATTTTTTTCCCTTTGGCTTTAAAGGGTTACTGTCTGCTAGGCTGCCAAACCTCAACCTTCTCCACGTCCACAGCCACCACATGAAGTGACTATTAGAACTTCAAGTGAAGAATTCGGTCCTGGAAATGGCCTCATGCTAGTTTTTTCCTGAAGAGAGTCACCAGGAAAATGTCAGAAGGCAAATCGAAACCCACACCCTGAAAGACTTAGAACAATCACATCCCCGGGAGGATGAGTAACCCAGCCCAGTTTAATTTAGAAAGGAAACACAGCAGATGTAATCAGATGGCTTGGATGTGCCTAGAAGGGAAGAGGAGGGAAGGAGGGAGAGCGGGAGGTGACAGGAGCACAGTGGCGCTTTACCTTAACACCTGCATCTCCTCCGGGGAGTCCCGCAGCTCGTCCTGGAGGCGATGCCAGCGCAGGCAGGCCCTCAGCTCTTGCTGCTCCTGGGCCTCAGACGGGGCGAGCTGCTCGGGCACAGACACACAACACACAAAGCACAGTCACAGTGGTCCTGGTGGAACAGCTTGCTTTGTTTCAGTGGGGGATGCATTGGCCTGATCCCTGCTCTCACCTTGCGACGCACCAGAAAATCAAAGGCCCGAAGAAGCCTCTTAGTTCCTCAAACAAAGAACCAACCGTGGAGCTGGGACAGCCTGTTTGGGAGAGGTCCCCTGTCCTGGAGCCCATCCCACTCCCCCAACACACACCTGGCCTGAAGAGAGCGGGCTTCCCCAGGGGCCATTTCCACTCCGATTCCCCTGGTCCTCCTTTCCTGCTTTGTCTTTCTGCACAGGGTGGGGAAGGCCCCTCCATTTACCTTCTGTTTTTCCCAGCCTTCAGTTTCGCTAAGGACTGTTTACAGCAGAGCCTGCTAATGCAACCCAGATGACTCTGTTTGCATATAACCAGAAAAAGCGCACTGCCTGGACTCACCGTGGGGGAGGGGAAGGCCATCACACTTTGCCCTGCTGGCTGCTGTCATGCAGACGAGCTCGCCAGGCTGCACAGCTACCATCTCTGCAAGGGAGGGCAGCAGGGTACCCACTGGGGAGGGAAACTGTCTAGTGTCTACAGGCATATCTGGAAATCAAAGGTCCCTCATAATTTGTTCAACAGGTATTTACTGAGTCTCTACTAGGCCCTGAGGACATTAGGGACAGAGTTCCTACCATGCGGAGTCTGGGGGAGAGGGAGACAGGTAAGAACACTAACATCAGAGCACAGGTGATGGTGGAGATTAGGGAAGAACCCAGATGTCCCTGGCCAACCAGGGCTTTCCTGAGGAGCTGGTGGTGCCTCAGCTGATCCCCAAGGAAAGCAGGTGTCAGCCAGGGAGGAGTGATTTCAGGAAGGGGGAGGGCATGTGCAAGGCACATGGGGCCTGGGAGAGCATCACATGCTTAGAGAATGGTGAGGGATGCGGTCAGGCAAGGAGCAGACTACCATGCAGGGAGGAAGAGAGGTGCTGGGAAGTGGGCAGAGGCCAGGAAGTCAATAGACTTTGTGTGCCAATTGTTATGAACTGAACTGTCCCCTGCAAATACATATGTTGCAGACCTAACCCCAATGTGACTATATTTGTAGATAGGGCTTTTAAGGAGGTAATTAAGGTTAAATGAGGTCAGCCATGAGAGCACAGTGAAGGCAGCCAGTGGCCATCTGCAAGCCAGGAGCAAGACCTCACCAGAAACCAACCCTGTTGGCACCTTGATCTCAGACTTCTAGCCCCCAGAACTGTGACACATACATGTCTGTTGTTCAAGCGGCCCAGTCTGCGGTATTTTATTATGGCAGTCCGAGTAGACTAAAATGCCTGCGAAAGACTTCAGACTTTATCCACGTTGATGACAAGTTATATGATTCGATCTTGCAACTGACTCGATTCACTTATCCCTGTGGAATGCCACTCTGAGTGGAATGCCACTTCCCATCTCCTTGTTCCAAGATTTCACACTCCCCCCTTGCTGTCCTCTTTGATGCTCAGTGCTGCCGAGTGCAGTCTCTGGGACAGTGAAGTGACACAAATGACCACCGCCACCAATGCATCCTCATACCCTCTTCACTGGTGGAGGCTGCTGCTGACCAGGACTGTCCCATGAGGTGGCACAGCCATCCTCCACAGAGCGCTCCCCTGCTGCTCGGAAGGTGCGCGGCACTCGCCAGGGACCAGCACCAGCTCAGTCTCACCCTTAAAGGACGAGGTCAGAGTGGTGAGCGTGCTCTGGAAATGTTTCCAAACTTTGTGCTCGAATCTAGAACGGCCACTTTGCCTCAGGGGTGTTCCTATTTCCACATGTTGAAGAGTCACTGCACACACCTTGAAGGATGACAAGGCGGGTTGACTCCTATGCGAGGTTGAGGCAAAAGGAGGCTAGAGAGCGCTCAATTCCTGCTTTCCCTTGAGGCCCCCAGAAGTCAGCGCCTCCACAAAAACTTTCCGGATCCGCTCAGACCTGGCCTCTCCCACCTTTGAACTCCCACAGAATTTGGTGTTTACCTCTCTTTTCTAACTTACTCTCTTCTTCCTTCCACTGAGTATTTTTCTTATCTTCACAGTTAGGTAGGGCTGTGTCTCACTCACCCGTGTATCCCTGCAGATCTAGCACGGAGTGGACAGGGAACGAACGCAGCTGGGAGATGTGGCCAGCTGGCTTCTGACAGTGGATGTGGATGTATGCGAGGCAGTCAGAGGCGGAATTTTATTAGCTAAGGAATTTTATTATAATGTGTGTGAAAAACTTTAGATCTTAAACTAGATTTCTTTATACTGTATCACATAAGTGAGTCTACCTATAAATAATGATTTGCATCTGTGTATGTGGACATATAAAACAAAATCTCTGTTAATTTTACTCATTAAAAATACTGCCATGTTAAAAAAAAAAAAAAAAAAAAAAAAAAAAAAGCCAAGCCAGAAGACTAAGGGTGGCCACCTATAAGTATAGGCAGGGGGAAGGGAGCACTCTTTGAGAGTGCTTTCAGGAGGTGAAAGACAGAGATATCGTTATCAGATGCCGGAAACACACTAGCAATGCCAATACTAGGACAAATCTGATCATCTCAGAATGAAGTACCCAGGGAAGAGATCATGATGAAGGCACATTTATATTAAAGCTTTGCTGAATGCCTACTGTGTGCAAGGTAGAGGGGAATACAAAGAGGAAGAAAACAGTTGTTTCTTGCGCACCCTCCACGTGTCAGGCACTTGCTAAGCTCATTCACACATCATCTCATTCAGCCTGCAAGGTTAAGTATTCTTACATCCAACCTACAAATGGGGAAACCGAGGCTCAGGCAGGCTATACAACCTACCTGTACTCATTAAGCTGTTGAACAGCAGAGCTGGGATTCAAAGTCTGATGCAACTCAGAGCCCAGCCTTTTCCCTGTATCTACCAAGTGGCTTCTCTTCACAGGACTTTGTGTGGCAGGGGACAAGGATGTGGCATGGGACACCACCAGCTCCACAGCCAAGCTCTGATGAGGACAGCAGGATCAGTAAGACCCCGCCCCACTTTAAAGAGATCACAGTCTAGTTGTGAGAATAAGGAAATCATACTATAGAAAGAAAAAGAAAAAAATGAGAAAAAAAGAAGTAAGCATCAAATACTGTGGGAGTTCAGAGTTTATAGGAGAGTAGTGCTGAATTGTGAGTGGAGTGATCTGTCTGGGCTACCCAGGGAAGGTGACTCAAGCTGGTTATTGAAAAATAAATAGGATTTCAACAGATAGAGGACCTTGAATGAAATCATACAGGTGTGTACAAACTTGGGAATTTTGGAAAATGTCAAATAGTCCAGTGTGTAAGGGGCAGGGATGGTAGGGAAAACAAGTGACCCAAATATTAGGATCTTACAAGTAGGCAGGAAACAGTTCAGTTGCTCATTATCCTCATTAGAACTGGTGGTCAATTCTTTAAAGTAGAGGTTGCAAACTGGGAGCGTGTTGATCAGGTCTGGCCTCTGGGCATATTTAGTTTGAATAATATTTTTTAAATTAGTAAGCTTCGCATAAAAATCCAGATTTCTGGATTCCCTTAGAAAACTATAAGCCCAGCAATACTGAGCCCTCCTCCCTTCACCATGACAATTGTTTAGAGCTGAGTAGCAGTTGCCAGTTTGTCCTCACCATTCCCTAACCTATAACACCAACTGCTTCATTCTTCATTCATTACTTGTGGACAGACATCAGAGAGTATGACTCCTGATTTAAATACAGATTCGTCTGTTTGTTTGTCTACTCTCTCTCCTGTCTCCAGATTGTGAACCCCACAGACAGCAGGGACTTCCATCTCTTGTGTACGTGCTATCTCCCCAGAGTGCATAGTAGCACTCAGTACATAGCTGCTGAATGAATGAATGACTATATACGGAATGTGACTCCGGGTAGTGAAATGCTTAGGGTCACTTTAAGCCCACCTGCTGTGCTTTAGCCCAGAATACATCTTCCAAGTGAGTGGCAAACCCTTCACTCAGCCACTCCTCCGTCCAGTCGCGGGCCCCGATCGCTAGGCCAAACCAGGCGTGCGCAATTTCATGGCAGAGACGGGTCCCACAGAGATGGCTCGTTCCTGTCAAGGTGCTCTGAGAGAGGAAGATGATGTGTGGGCTGTGGATAGTGGGGGAGAAAACACATGGAGTCTTGTTAGAGCCTGTCCTCGTGGCCACCCCATGGGGCAGTTTTCTTAGCCTGGCGAGCCTGTTATTATCATGTGCATGCTAGATCATGACCGATGGGCTTGCGGCTTAGATGCGTTTAGACATAAATAAAGTGGCAGTTTACATTTCTGGCAGCAGTTCAGGTTTGCCGTCTCTGCCAAGCAGTTGTCTCTGTCATCAAACAGCTATTACCTATAATAAGTAAACTGCACCAAAGTTTTACGCTGAAAAAATTACAAGGCAATGGAAGCATTTACTCTGAAATGTGGGCTGTAAAAGAAGAGCAGGTGTGAGTATATGAAGCCCATGCTGTCAGGAGAGTGATCAAAGAAGACCCTTCAGCCAAAAATCCTAGCAGCTTACAAGCAAATTGAGAAGTCATGCAGAAGGACAGAAAACGCCAAGAAGAATGGAACCAAAATTTTTCCATTTCACACTAGGGCTGGTTATGGAGTTAACAAACTAACAGGTGCCGTGGATGGGCGAGGTTTCCAAGAGACGCAGATAAAGGCCGCGTCTGTGTAAGGCAAAGGTTTTCAGGCTATCTGTAGGCGCTTACGGATTCACGTGACGGATTCACGTGACGGATTCACATAACGAAATTATCCCGAGAGAAAGAAGGTAGGGAGTTAACCCACCCAGGTGTGCAAACGGCCCCGGGGCTGGCATCAGACAGGAAGATTTATCTAATCTCATTTTCCATACATGTTTTAAAACCCAAAATGCCACGATTAAAATTGCTTAGATGACATGGGAGGAAGGGGACCTGAAGAAAGGAGGCCAGTAGAATAACTCCTATGCATCCACCTTTGGCATGGGTCGTTTTTCCAGGATTTGTTTACAGTCTTTCTAATAAAGAATTTGCTCTTTAAAAAATCTCTCCTCCATCAATTGAACAAAAACAGTTGTGAAACCTTCCAAATTAAGAAACTGTACACACCGGTTCCTTTTTTTAAAAGCCATTTGTTTGCCATCATGTTGGCTCTGCACAAGCCAAGACTGCTTGCAGATTTTTCTTCCGCCCCCACAGCCACCATTAGAGAAAACCCCACCTATATTTCCCTTGCACAACATTACCCATTCAGCTCAGAGAGCTCGACTGCAATTGAGGGAGTCATGTCTGCCAAAATAAGACAGCTTTCATGTGAAATAATAACAGGGCAGGCACACAAATGAAAAAGCAGCTGCCAGGTATTCTGAAGAATCCGCCAGAAACCCCCAGAAGTTAAAAGTGGAGTTGGGGGCATTTAGGACAAAGGGGTGCAATGCAACAGGCCCCAACACTAGTTCAAAGCACTAACTCAAAACACCAAAAACCAAAAAACAAAACAAAAACAAAAATAAAACAGCCATGGAAGGAAGGAAGGAATGAAGAGCTGAGAGGCACAGGAGCTAAACTTCCTTTCACTGAGAAAGTCACCCCGTTGAGAAGACAAACCGCAGAACCTGGCATTTTGAAGTAAATGACCCCTGGCTCTGGCATGTGCACTGCTACAAAGAAAAGCCAGAGAAATGTACCGAGTAAATAACATTCCAGACATACTGCTGGCAGCAGTTCGCTCTTTTGGCTAAAACAAAACAGAAGTAACTTCAGGCCTTATAAACAGTCTCCAAGGCAAGCCTGCATGGGAAGGGTCCACCAGCCAGAGAGACAGACGTGCGCACGTCCTCACAGAGGCTGGATGGCTGGCTGTCTGCTCAAGCCAGGAAGTTTCCTCAAGCTGATGACTGTGAAATCGCAGCAAGGCTGCTCACGAAGAAAGAGCCTCCATCACTGCGCTGTTTTGTCCCAGTGTGGAAGCCTTGCCAAGGCCCATTTATGCAACATAAAAGTCTGCGAGGGCCTGAAGGAATGCACAAAAGCAGCCGTGTGGGGGGTGGCATTTCATTTTCCTGCCCTTTCATTTTTTTCCCTTGAATGGTCCTTGCTGTCTCCACCAGACTTCCTTCCCCACCCTTCAGCACTCTGGAGACACGACCCCAACCTCGGTGCATCTCGGTCGGGCTCAGGACAGACCCTGGCGTGGCTGGAATTCAACCAAAATTCCCATTTCCCATCCTCAGTCCTTTCTTCTGAGCCGGGGAGAAATGTATTTCCTACTGTCCTTTGAGGGAGACAGAAGCTTAAACATCCTCCCGGATCGGAAGGAAGGGCGTTTAACTTGATATAAATTACCCTATTATCAGTGGAAAACATGACCTTCTCCTGAATTTTCTGGTTGGGAACCTGACTGAATCCTCCCACAGCCTGCTCTGCCCTCTAACGTAGGGCTTTACTTTCCGGACACTCTGGGGCTATTTCCCTGTGAAGGAAATGGCTTCTTCCTTAAAACTAAATTAAAAACATGGAGTAAGGTTTTAATAACCTTTCTCAAGGGCTGCTAACAAAATTCTGACATAAAAGGACTGATAGACTATTCTTTCAAGGAGAATTTCCTTCTCTCTTTTGACCCTAAATGTCAGAATTTCTCATGTTAAGTAAGACTTTTAAAACCTCTTACCATTTTTTTTAACTGCTTTCTTCAACAGTGAGTGAAGAAAAGTATAATAATGTTTTTAAGTTCACTTCAAGGACTAATATTAAATATTTCTCTACCAACAGCTTATCTCACATACACCTTCAAAACAGAATGAACTTTTAGGATTTTCCACTCCTACCTTAACCTCGACTCCTAAGGCTCACCCCGGGCTCCTCGCACATTTATTCGTGGTCCCGATCAGCCGGCCAGTGATCAGTCTCCACTCTGGCAAGGCCCACTGAGAACGGGTTTTTATTTTTTTATCCTCCCCGAAAGGGTCTGTGTCAATGGCCTCTACAAAAGCCAGACTGTCCATTCATCATCGTTACAGAGGAAGGGAGATAATCACTTCAGTGACATCTTCATCCTAAAAACATTTCTTTCTTTTTTTTAAAAAAAATAATCACAGTTTGTCATTTTTCCCAAAGAAGAAATGGGCAGGAAAGTAATATTTTAGAGCTCAAAAAGCACAAGCCCTCTTACTTGTATTCTCCACCACAAATCCTCTTTGGCTACAAGTAGTGGAGGAGAGGACGTGGGCAGGCAGGGAGTGGTGCGGGGCCACAGCAGGCCACGTGTTGTCATTCTTTCCCGGGAGACCACCGGCGGGGCTGCCTCCTCCACAGAGGCCAGGCAGATTGCACGTCTGTCGCCTTGCCCCTCGAGATTAAAAATATCACGTCTGGTCTGCAAACAGTTTCTCAAGACTGTTCCTGAACGCTACCTACCCACCCAGATTAGAATGCTGTGTTCGCTAATTTAAAACATGCTTCTAGCAGAGGAGGAAGGAGTGCCTTCATTACTCCCAGGAGCTGCTCTGATCCTTCGGGAGGAATTCAATTTGGAACGGAAATGGAGAATTTCATCAGATCTTAAGTAGGAGCTGGTATTTGATTTATTTCTGCTTTTTCCAGGGAGAGCTGACCAACGTGGCCCATCTTGCTGCTCAGGGAGCCATTCAGCACTTAGCCGCCCCAGCAAGATGCTGCTGCCACAGCAGGTCAGAGCCGGCTGCACGCTGGAGAGGACCGGAAATTGCTTTTGGTTAAGGACAAGAAGAGCCCCCAGGCCTCCCCTCCCATCACACTGAGGCAGATCCCAATTCCCCCCATGGGGAGCAAATTTACTTTCATACAGATCCTCGGGAGGCCTCATACAGACTTATATTTATCAAGCTTGAAGTTCTCGTGGGGTCAACATTTTTCACAATTTCAACAACACGTGAAACCCAATATCCCACGACAGAGAAGAAGGAAGAACCAAGAAAAAGGGAAGCCAGGCTCCTTTCCCTCTAAGGTCAAATGGGATAGTTCTACGGGTCTTACAATCACTTGGAGGCAACTTTTGTTTGTATGATTTAATTTCTTGCTAATCTAAATTGGACAACTGAAATGGAGACTCACAGTAGCTTGGGGCAATCTGAAAGGGAG
This sequence comes from Cheirogaleus medius, assembly GCA_008086735.1. Classification (NCBI taxonomy): domain Eukaryota; kingdom Metazoa; phylum Chordata; class Mammalia; order Primates; family Cheirogaleidae; genus Cheirogaleus; species Cheirogaleus medius. The sequence continues at coordinate 290,670 of VBSM01003179.1, read as the reverse complement.
GACAAATCCTCATTACCCCTCCCCCAGGGTCAAAACATGTTTTCTCTTTCCTTCATAAGGTGTAAAGTGGTGTAAGCCAACACTGCACCGACGCATTTACAAATCGAATGCTCACTCCTGTCCCTTCCTCTCCTAAATGAAATCCCTAGCCCCCCTCCCTTGCCCTGCCTCAGGAAGTTGGTCTCTGGTGGTTATGGTCATCAGAAAAGCTCAATAAAGCTGTAAATGAATGTCTCAGGTTTTAAAGCTAAAGTAATCAGAGGTAAAAACAGTACTTGATTGAATTTTCCAACTAGATTTAGACTCCTTTCCCTCTTTGAATCTTAAAGGACATGTTCTGCCTTAAAGTACACATTTTAGAATCTCATAGGTAAGGACAAACAAATACCTTTTTTTGAAGTTACTGGACATTCTGGAGACTGTACGTTTTGGACATCAGGGGACACACCCATACCACACAATGTGAGCAAATATTTATGGTAGTTGAACATGTCTGGATCATCTCTAAATTACTTATGGGCTGAAAGCTGTGCATTTTCTGTAGGATCTGGAGAACTGTTCTGGTAAGTAAGTAATTAGCAATTAAAACATGTTGGCAGCCTCCATCGGAGCACATGGATGACAAAATGTGATTCTCTCCACTCCCTTACCTCCCCACAGCCCCTACCCCCATCCTCCCCAATAAGGGTGATGATGTTTGTTCCCATAAAAAGAGCTAATAAAATTAGCCTCCACTGTGATACAGGGAAAATCTTTATTTAATAAGATAATGCATTTTGATTCATTCCCAGAACAGCAATAAAGCGGCACAACCGAGAGCCATAATAGCTCATCCAGTTGGTTTTCACTGCATGGGTAAGAGTCTGTCATTTGTGGCCATGTGGAAGCCTGGAAAGCTGCTTCATGAAGGGACATGTCGGAGCAGCTTGCAACCACCCTCAGCAAGAACAGTTTGGTTACTGGTTTCCTTTGAAATATACTCTTTGGATCCACAAAATCAAGTCTTCCCATGTTCTTTGTCTAGAAAAAGTCGTGGGGATTTCCCAAAGAGTACTCAGAATTTAATTGGTGAGGGAGGCATCAGTTGTTTCCATAACTGAGAGCAAGCATCCAAGCCCCCGCCAGGCACTCTGGGAGTCTGCAAATCCAAGGCAGAGTCAGGAGTATGTTTAATTGCCCTGCTGGGGGCTGGTGAAAGCACACACGAAGCAGAAAGGCCGGTCTGTACAGCAATAGGCCTGAACACAACAGAGGTGCTACAGACCGATAGAGAGTTCTGGAAGCAGAATGTTGGTATGGAAGAAAGTAGCCCCTGCCAGATAACCACACTGTCGACTAGATTTCAAAGCAGGAGGTTGCTTTGGATAAGGACAAGCAATAGAGCTGCCTCAGGCATTCGAATCCGTTCTGTAACTAAATCAAAGTTAGATCCAGGAAAAGAGAATTGAAGGAAGAAGATAATAAGTTCAAGTATTCCCTGACACTTGGGTGGAAGCAGCAGCAGTGATGAAGATGATGATGGAAAAGAAAAATTAGAAAAATAAAATGATGATGATACTGAACACTTAGATATTACTTACTTTTCCTAGGCAAAGTCCTACATATTTTATGTTCACTACCTGGTTCAATTCTAACAACCACCCCACGAAGATGAAATTATCATCACCCCCATTTTACAAGTAAACTAAGCCACAGAAAAGTTACATGACTTGTCTAAGACCCCACTGTTAGTATGTGTCAAAGCCGACTCAAACACAAGCAGCCTGGCTCATATGCGTGTTCTGCTTGATCAACATCAGCATGTATCAGAGTCACCTGGAGGAAGGGATGCTAGATAAAAAACGGCACACCCAGTTACATTTGAATTTTAGATAAACAAAGAATAACTTTTTAGTGGGTGTTCCATGCCATATTTGTTAAACCTGGCAGCTATACCTGGAAGGCTTGTTAAAACAGATCACTAGGCCTCACGCAGAGAGAGTCTGATTCGGTAGGCGTAGGTGGGGCCTGAGAATCTGCATTTCTATCAAGTTTCCAGGCGGTAATGTTGCTAGTCCACAGACCACGCTCCGAGAGCTACTGATCTATACCACGGTGGCTGCATTGCAGTATTATTTTTATTTTTTAAATTCATTGCCAAAGTTGGTAAGTGGGAAGATTTTACCTAGAAATCCGGATTTTTAAATTATATTGAAAATTTGAAAGATCTGGCCACACTAGGCCCACGTTCTTTTTTAGGAGCTGACACAGTTATTCTGTTCCAACACACACATACACTCTCTCTCTCTCTCTCTCTCTCTCTCTCTCTCACACACACACACACACACACACACTCGCGAGTCTAATGCCAAAGGGCAATATTGTATCATTTCCTAAGGACAATACTAAGTTAAGTATTACATATCATTTCAAAGATTAGAATACATAAGGTCCTTGCTATGATTCATCTAGGTTAAATTTGTGAAACAGGCAAAATCTACTTGGGAGTCCCCCACTGTGGACCCACATTCTTACTTAGCAACTGCAGTTGAATAGCAGCTGGCCCTTTCAGAGGGGGCCTGGGCTCTCCAGTTTGCTGTGGTCCTCACCACTCCCTCCTGTCTCCCTGCCACTGGCCGAGTCCACTTGTCATTTATAATCATGCGTCTGCTTTTTTTCTTCTTAAGGCAGGATAAAGAGAAAGTGAAATATTTCTTATGTCCACATCTCTACCAAATGTAGACAGAGAAGACCAAATGTTTCTTAGAGGATGCTCTACCCATTCACTAATTTATGTCTGCTGCCTGACCCCTGATAAGCACTTGGATTTAACCTCTAGTTTTTCTTACAAAAAATTCTATTATCAACCTTGTTTATGGCTATAAAATGATTTAGCAAATTCTTGCTTCATGGAGAGGGCAAAGACTCAAATTTCTGCCTAGTTCAGGTCAGTCATTACAAATTCCATATTAGCAAAGGTGGAATTAATTAGATTTATTGTATTTTTGAAATCCAAACAGTTTCAATTACTACTAGACACTAATGGCTTATAATGAAGGCAGAGCTTGTTAGCTAAGCAAACAACTGGCATGTTTGTTTAAAGTGTAAATAGAAGGAAAATTCATGAATTAAATGAATGAATTCACTGATTGTTCTCCCTTGGCTGTAAAGGAGCATTCAGCTGCCACAATATATATCACCACCTTTGTTAAAAGGATTAGCCTGCTTGAGTTATCTTTATCCAGTCAGAGATCTTCTTAGTGGTCGTTTACAAAGTAAATGTCTCTCTTCATTTTTCAAAGTATTCATCTGCATCAACAAATGCCATTAAGGATAAGGAATCACCTGGCTATTGGGGATTCGTAAATAATTGAGCTTTTAAGAACAATAGCATATTTCCTAATCTTGAATTGTGACTGTGACTCCACAGATAGACCAATGTAGCATGCTTGTTGAGATAAACAGCCAATATGCCTCATATTTTCCAGGGTGGTCCTAGAAAGTAGGGGACAGATGGTCATTCTCAGAGGTATTCATCTTAACAGCATTTCCCTTTAAAAGGTAATAAACCTCACCAGAGACAAAAATAAACAAAAGGTTTTGCTCTCCAAAGTCTCCTGGTTTTAACTAAGCCTTTCATTTAAAATTACGAGCCCTGTATTTCTTCTCTCCAAATGGGACGCATCAGATTTATGGGATATCTATAGCTAAATCCCATTTCTCTGGATGGCTCCCTTGATTCATCATTCCTTGGATGTGCTCACCATGGTGAAAGCGTGGGCGAGGATCACAGGAATTCTTTTCCTTCTAAATAATTCTTCCTGCCCATGTCCCCATTCCTAGGCGGTTGCCTCCCTGTGATTTGAAAGGCTCCTGGGTCTGTTTGGAATGTATTCAGCTGCAAGTAACAGAAAATATAACTAACAATGGAACATGCAGGAGAGTTTTGTCCTTTCTCATAAGAAGACCTCTGGAGGGGGGTGGTTGCCGCTTGCAATGCAGTCAGAGCTGCAGCCTTTCTGTCTTCCTACTCTTTGTCCTCTTTCCTCATGCTTGCTACCTCGCACTCAGAAGCTGGCCACCACAGCTCCAGGCATCATGTTCATGCTCAACACAGAAGAAATGTGTGGGTGTCATGCCGGCAACACTGATCCCTTTCATCAGGAAAGCAACTTTTCCTACGAAGCCCACAGCCAATTTCCACTCTTTAGTTTCCTCTAGCTAGAAGGCAGCATGGGAAGACAAGTTTTGGTGCTTTCTGATTCTACTGTGGAGGCTAGCAAGGACCTGGGTCCCACATGAACAGCCACAGCACTCTGGCAAAGCCATGTTTCTCATAAATAGTAGAAAGTCATCCCCTAAAAGTTATCTTTTAGAATATGAATACTTTATGTAGGGATACCACATTCAAATAACTCACACTGGAGTTGGTAACATATCACATTATGTCTTTCTAGGCAGGAGGCATTCTGAACACGGGGGCTGCAGGATGGGCAAGTAAGGGCACCCCAAAGACAGAGACTACCTATTTCTCAACCGCAAGCTGGCTGGCATTCATACTTTCCTTATACCTTTGTACCTTCCACAGACAACCAAACACCTTTAAAGCTAATGGCAATACTATACATTATAGTGGTTTCTAAGAACTCAGACTTTGGGGACAGAGCCCTGGGTTTGATTCCTGGCTCTCCCACTTGCCAGCTGCATCACTGTATTAGTTTCCTAGGGCAGCTACAACAAGTACCACAAATATCATAGCTTAAAGCAACACAATTTTTCTTTATTTTATTGTTCTGAAGGTCAGAAGTCTGATGCAGGTCTCACTGGGCTAAAATCCCTGCTGCCAGAAGTTAGGACACTGGCCTTCGTGTGTGTGTGTATCAGGTGGGAGGTGACTGCTAGGGAAATAGGGGTCTTCTGGGGTGCTGTCTTTCTTGGTCAGGGTGCTAGTTACAGGGGTGTATTCAGTTTGTGAACATCCACTAAACTCTATGTTTAAGACACACTTTTCTGCATGTAGTATACCACAATGGAAAGTTAAAAATAAACAGACAAATACCCTGGGAGGTCTCCATCTTCTCCATGGAGAAATTAAAGCAACAATGAAGTTAAAACCCTATCAGTATGGACAGAACTGAGACCAGAGATGGGGGACAGCCTACCCTCCTAGTCCTTTGAGTTTAATGTATGCGAGGCCAATTTCAAACACTAATTATATATATATTTTAAATCTCTTGAGGACAGTTTTTTTTAATTTGCTTTTGCCATAGAGTCACATTTCTATTCCAAGTGAAAGGTACCTTGTATCCTTCAGACACACCTGTGAAAACAGAACTGATACTGTCATATATCCCTGTCTGCTTCACTTTCTTTCAGACACAGTGAAAAACATGCCACAATAATAAACCCCTTTTCTGTCCCAACCAGCTGGAAAATTACGTTATGACTGGAATGACATCATTCAGCTACAACACTGAGCCAGCGGCTACTCTGAGAAATCTGGGTGAGACAGTGACAGCATGGATGTGAATGCCACACAGCAATGAATTCCACCCTTTTTATTAGCAAATGGCTTTTTTATTGCCATGACATTTTGAAAATGAAACTGTGACACTACATTGTCTGAGGCCATTGATCACCCAACATCCTTTATGAAATGAACCACACTGGGCAGGGGTGTCCTGTTGCAAACCGGGAAGACAAGAACGGGGCTAGAGGAGAGCTCATTTTAAATAACCAGTTCCAAAGGGGGAAGACCAGAGATGAGGGCCAAGGCAGCGGTGGCTCCCAAGGGATGATTTAGTGTTCCCTCTCTCTCTCTCTCAATTGTTTCTAAAGTGATCTCAAGTAGTAGTGATAATAATACCATAAGTATTACATAATAGTATCTGCAATAATACTCTGTTCTGTAGACTTTTGATGTTGTATCACACAATACTCCAGGCAAAACCCCAGCATGCTTATTAGGCAAACATAACATCATGATGAGGCTCTGACCCTCCACCTTTTCAACTTTTAGGTTGAAGCATATGAAATTGCTGATTATGTGACCATTTTCAATCTCCCCAAATGGGCAATTTCATATGGCTCATCCTAATAGACTGCCTGCTCCCCAGTGACCCTTCTCTGCAGAAATGTCGGGAGTTTGTTGTAAGACGCAGGGAAATTCCCAAGCTGCTCAAGCAACAGAGAATTAGATATGCTGCTGCCCCATGCTGTATAAAAGTGCAGACGACATGTCCAGGGCAAATGACTGTCCTCAGAAAGAGCAGCACCTTAGACCAGTGCCCCCTCTGTCCTTTGCCTGCTCAATGTGAAGTCAGGTGTCTTAGGTTAAAGCACATCCTCAAGTCAACAGCAAAAGCAGGAGGACTGGCCAGAGCAGGGAGACTGGAACACAGTTGGCCCTGACCTTTGAGGGAGGCTGAGAGGACCAGCAGGTGACGTGCTACATGCTGAAAGGCCGCACCTGCAAGCCAGGGGCAGGGGGCTGGGACATCACTGCCAAGAAGCTGGGATCCCAACTGGGTAGTAGCATTTCAGCTGACCAGTCTGTCACAGGGGCCTGACTCTTGCGCACTGGAGGGAAGGGTCCGGGGAAGAGAAAGCACACTGTTTCAGAGCCACTCACCCCAAGGGGAAGACGCAGGCCATGCTCAGTTGGCTGGCTGCCAAGGGGGCTCTAGGAAAGAGCACAGGTTGGTCCGATGGAGGACTAGAGGTGAGGGGAAAGGTGAGAGTGCACAGAGGACTGTCAAGGAGAAGAAAACTAGTCCAGGGGAGGAGGAGTGAAGGAGGCAGTGACCCACGGATTCAGAGGGCTGCCCAGAGCTGGTTCGCAGCAGTCCTGCTGCTGCCGAAACAGGTGGGAGATGGGCTGAGCCGGAGAGATGAGCTGGCGCTGAAGCTGGAGAAGGTGTAGGACTGGTTCTGGAACTTCTGGCCCGTGATCCAGAAGGGCTCTTAGAGGCCCCACCCCTTCCCATTCTCATGTGAGAAAACAAGACCCAGAGAGCCAGAGTCCTTTGCGGCACGAGTGGGAGCGGCCTGTGTGCCGCAGCTGGCTCGGTCAGCCCTAAGTCTGCAGGCATCGCAGTCACAACTGTTTTACAAGGGCCCAGTCATGTCAGAACCGACGGAGACCCCTTGCCTGAAACTGGTGACTCACCCCAAGTTAGAAGCTTGTGGTGACTTGGGGCAGAAATCAGTTGTGTGCCACCCTCTGCAGCCGCCTTTACAAACGCTTCTGAGATGGATGTCACCCTCTGTCACGGCAGCTGGCTACTAAGATGTTCACTCTGGAAAGACGACTGGGCCTTTTCTTCAGCTGACAAAGGGCTACCCTTAAGGAAAGTTTCAGTTTTTTATTTTGGTTGTTGTTGTTCACCAGTTTCACGTGGGAGGAAAATAACGACACACAAGACAAAGAAAAAAATTTCATATTATTTTCTAAGTATAAAAGGTCGATATTTTTCACAGTTTTGTAACTATAATGATTTACCTAATTGTTTTCAAATTTTCTTTTGTTCTTTCATTCTT
>VBSM01003179.1:266511-283142 GCA_008086735.1 Cheirogaleus medius | reverse complement strand
AATTTCACCTTTGGGTTGAACACATCTGAGAGAAAAAGGCCTGGCATGAAGAAAAACTGGGTTATGCTGGAGCATCACTGTGTGTCACCTTAACTACAGCATGCTTGCTTTTGCAAACACTGCAGCGTATGAAATAAAATATTAATAGCCATTACCTCAGTTCTTCTGAGAACAGACCTGAGTCACTGTTCTCGTGCAGCATGGTTTCCCCACAGGCATCTCGCGGTGAATGCTGCTCACGTTAGGAGGCCATGGAAGCCTCAAAGCCGGCAAGACCAAACCGAGTATGTGTTTTTATTCCATAATGTCATGGGAACGTTGCTTATTTTGGAGACCAAGTTCACTTCTCCTGATTTTACCACCTATTACACATTTTAAGACTAATCACCTAAAAATGTGCTAGGAGAGATGGCAAAATTATTTTTAACTTAAAAAGGAAAATATCGGAATAAGATTAACATCTCTGTGATTTATCAGCAGCTAGATTTGCAATCACTCAGTTGAACTCTCTGACACTCGAAAGCACGGAAATGTTTGTGTTAACAAATATATTTCCAATGCCTCATATGTGCAATGCACATAATTAGATTTTAAGACTTTGCGTGGATGGTGTTAACTAGGCCAAAGACCTTCAGCTTCCTGGGGGCTGCTGGTAGACCTGGTTTCCCAGACTTGCCCTCGGTGTGGCCACTGTCTTCTTGATACGCTTTAGGCTCTCAGTGGCCTAAAAACCAACTGTTTAACAGTTTTGTGTATGATGATGACACAGCCGGGTTAAATGAAAGAATGAAAGTCAAGTGGCCAGCCCGGTACCTGGCACACAGGAAACACACCACAAATGTTAGCTCCCTTCTTCTGCCCCACATCTCTCTCCCAGATTGATAAGTGCTTTCAAGTCAGCGTTTAGAATTGATTCTTCAAATCCCCCATGAGATAGTGTAAAGTGAACATTCCGCTTTTACTGGCAAGGGGCCGAGAGGGGAGGATGGAGAATTTTCTCTGTGGGATGGGATCCTGGCACAGACAGAGACTGGACGAAAGCTCTCTCCGCCACAGCTTAGCAGCGGGGCTCCTGGGCTAAACTGCTTCTTTAGGTTGCCTGCCACACTAAGGTGTGTTTTCTAAATCTGTGCAATAAAATTTAGTGTGGTTGGAGAGGCGGCAGTGGATGGGAACCCACCCACAGGCAAATGACGTCAAAAAGCTAGAGGGAAACATTAGGCTTCTCTGTTCTCGAGAAGCTTCTGCTATGTTAAGCAACCTGAGAAGGAAGCTGACTTTCCATTAAAAAACAGCCACTTTGGCAGTTGTCAGAGACAGCCTGGTGTCTTATACTTCCCCTCTCAGGAAAAGTGGGGAAAATAATTTCCATAAGTTGGAAAGGAAGAAACTAAGGAGTTCAAAGAATCTTTGAGCTGGAGGGGAACTTGAAGGGCATTTAGTATAACCTCCACCTTCAAGAGCAAATATGGAAACTGAGACTCAGAGCAAACTGGGGACTAATCCTCACCCCTGGATTTCCAAGGCAGCCCACCCTCTCTGCCATGCTGCTTTTACAAAGCCAGCCACCCAGCCACAAAACCAAACAGGCCCTTCTTTCTTACACCTTTTCTTACGAAAAACAACCTGATGTACGCACTCTGTAAACTGGAACAGCTCTTCCTTGCTGGTCTCTGAGGCCCGACCAACACTGCCCACATGTAGAGAGAGGGCCTCGCCTGTCAACATAGCAGCCGCACCTGAGTTGGGGATCAACCACTGAGTCTCCAGATCTTCAGTTTTCTCCTCTGCAGAAATGGCTCAGAGGCAATAGCTAGGCCGTGCCTGGGAAGCAGCATGCAGAAATCGCAGAGCAGGGCCGTCCACACATTCCACACCTGCCCACAGGTGTGGACCTTCCCTGTGTCTTCAGGGAACCAATGGTGTCTAATTAAAAAATCCTGTGATGTCACTCACAAAACTGTATTGTCCTCAGGAAATCAACTCTCCCACCTGTGACCTTCCAAAAGGGAAGCCCTTCAATAACTACAGTGAATAGTAACACCCTTGTAATTTCTAAAGGCCGTTACGTCTATCTTTTCTCTCCGTTTTTAATTGAACCTCAACAGCTTTGTGAGGGTTCCCTTTTGTTTCCTTCAGCTGAGGAAATAGAGGCTCAGAAGAGGAAAAGACAGACCCAGAACCACAAGCTGGTTTGCAGCAGGGCTGGAGCAAAGGCCCGGCTCTCCTTTCTAATGCCACTCAGGTGTGTGCACGCAGGGACCAGCTCTGTGTCCGTGGTTCACCAAGTGACTTTGTTCAGGGAACTACACTCTGAGTCCAAGATTGGGCTGGACAAACAGAACACAGAAGATGCATAGTGATTCAGCAAGTATTTACTCAGAGCCTACTAAGTGCCAGGCCATGTGCTAGGGGCTGGAGACATATAAATAAACAAAAGTGCCGCGGACTGGGGTCCTCATGGAACTCACAGTCTAGCAGCGTGAGACATTCAATAAACAAAATTCTTTACTATTTATTAAGTCATTCACTTCTTTCCCTATCTCAGTTCCTGTGTCTCCACGGTAGAAACTTGGGGTCATGTTTGGATCTGCATCCTGCTAACTATCCGACCATCCCGCTGCCCACTCCTGTCCTCTGCAGTGCCCCAACCCCTCCCCCAGACCCCACTCTCCACTCCCTGCAGAAATGACAGGGATGATGGATGGTCCTTCACAGTGTCTGATTGCTTTAGTCTGAGTGTTGGCAGTTGTTAGTGATGGGTGTTATTATCTGATCACTGATAAATTTCATTATTTGTAGCTTTCTAGCATGGCTTTTACTGGAAGTCCTGTGTGAGTGTGAGTGTGAGTGTGTGTGTAGATATATTTCCCAGAATATATTTTATAATAGGTTTTGACAGGGTTGGGGCAAAAGTGTGAGGTAAGCAGCTTTCCAATAAGGTCTCAATGACACGCACAGAGAAGGTGCATTTGAATGACAAGGCTGTCTATCTAAATATAACTACAAAAGTGAAATGACAGAAGAACATGTATTTCTACTGTTTCCATTAAATGAGAATTTTAAATCAAAAATTTTATTTGTTGTTTTTTTCTCTTTTATATGCTACTCTTATTTTCTTGCCCCACAGGCTGGCTCCCCCATCTCTCTGTTACCTGGGGATTTGGGACAGTTATTTAATGCAATCCTGACCATAACTGTGTTTATAATATTTTAAAATTACCTGTCTTAAACAATATTTAAGTGGAGTACAAAGAAACAATATTTTAAATTTACTAAAAGATCATCAATTGCTCTTCAGCTTGTTATTGAGATGAACTAAACACATCCTTCTATCAGGAAAAAAAGGATAAGAAGAAAAAATCACATAAAAGCATAAGCAGCAACTCAAAAATTATTTTCTTGGTTTATTTTATGTTGCAGCTACAGAAGCCATCCCTCTTTGTGTGCCCATCAATAAGATATCTGTTGTGCTTTTGTACAAAGAACAAAGATGCTTTTATCAATTCTCAAAAGTCTGTAGGACAAACCATTCATGCTGTCAAACCCCCTAAAATCCTTTCAGCAAATAATGAAATCCATCAGTGACAAATGTCAACATACTAATTTGTTAAATGCAAAACAAAAGCAACATTCAGACAAGGCGCTTCATTTCATGTTATATCAGCACTCTAATTTGTACCAAGTTTATGGCAACCCACAGATCATGCAATATTAAACAGGACTGTATTATAATGACTAAAACTGGAACAATAAACTGCCCTTAGCTAGAATGCTAATAGTGCAGCTGAAATACATGCTATGATTCTAGCACATTCAACTCCTTCCAAACTACTAGAAATCCTACAAAGACACCTATTGCTAATAAAGAGTTGTTGGCATAACCCAAATATATGACTTTCAGATGGATAAGGAAACAAACTTGAAACACAAAATTGAAGTCCTAGAGAAGACCTTAGAACCTACTCAGGGCAACATGACCAATAAGAGCAAAATGAAAGGTATGAAATATATAATGACAGGATCTTCGATTTTTATTGTTGATCATAATATCTTTTAACTGAGACTATCATATCATATTCTACAATTCTGGCAGAATTTTATAAAAAAGCCTGAAGAGAACAACAGGGTAGGTGATGCTGAGGTGCAGAGGTCTATCTGCAGGGTGAGAGGGAGACCCTCTGAATGTTTCCCTCTGATTTTTAAAAAACTTTCAAATAATGCCTAGTGCTTTGGAGGACTCAAAGTGTAACTGTCAGAGACCTAGTGGGTCTGGCACAGGCTTCGGGGCCAAACATACTTGAGTTCAAATTCTGGCTCAAGTGCATGATAACTGTGACTTCAGGCCAAGTTCTTTACCTCTATAGGCCTCAGTTTCCTATCACTGAAATGAAAATCGTAACTACCTTGCAGGAAAGCTGTAAGAATTTCTAGTGCCACGTGTGTAGTGGGTATTCCATACACTTCTGATACGTGAATGCCTTGGTCAGACTTCCCTCAGGTCATCTGTTTCACCTTCTTTACTTTTGGAGAGATTAATTGGGCTTGTGGGCCGCTCAACTGAAGATGTAGGAAATGGCACCATTTTGGACAAAAGGAAGACTAAATTGAGTAGTTATGGTGTACAGTCATCAAATGACAAGTGTTTTGGTGATATTTTTAAAAGTCTATCTAGTTGGATTTCCATGTATCTTCAAACAATTCAATTACCATAAAGAGATGATGAGGATGATACCTGCTGTGTAGGACAGATCCCTCTGCTACCATTTTCCCCTATAAGGGGACCTGCTGCCCTGTTACAATCTTTAAAACAGAGGCAAACAAGGAGAGCTACTTTGAGGAACCTGAAATGCAAAACGCTACTAAGAAAAGTTAAAAACGAGCCTTAAATTTTCTTCTTTCAAATCACACACACACACACACACACACACACACACACACACACACACAGCATATTCCTATCTAAGAAATTCTAGGAAACTGAGGATCAGAAAATGTATGGACCTAAATTGCAGTAAAAGAGATAGATAATCACATCTTTGTAGAAGTCACACAAATCACTGCTGCTGATGTCTTGGGTAAATTCCCAATTGGGCAATTGCCACCTGCCTGTCTAAAATATCATTCCTTGCCATTCCTTTTGGATACAAAACATTCCTGTGCTTTTAGTCCTTAGTGGGGGTGTGGTGTTCAGGGAGACATTAAATAGCTGCTGTTTCACCCACACAGTAACCTGTGTTTTAGCAGTTGACCCTGCTCCCCCTGCTCCCACGCTGGATCCCATTTGCTGAGCTGAGGTACAGCACATAAAGCAAGATCCAGCCGTCTCTATTAGTTTCCTTTCTCACCTGCTGAACATCATTCTCACTGGCCCCTATTAACCCTTCCTCACTCCTTTCTATATATACGTGTGTGTGTGTGTGTGTGTGTTTGTAAGAAATATTAAACGACATATTCATTGGGAAAGGAAAACATGTCTCTCTGCCCTGCTTAAAGACTCAGTCAGTTAACAGCATACCCAAGTCAACTCAAAGTTCTTGATACCCAAAGTGTAGTCTGGGACCAGGACTGTCCGCATCTTCTGGGCTCTTACTACAAATAGAGAATCTTGGCCCCCAGCTGAGAACAGCTGAATCAGAATCTGCATTTTAATAATATCCCCATTTCTTTCATATACACGTTAAAGTATCTTTTTAGCATTTTTCTAAATGAAAAGTACATGCATTTTAAGAGATAGTGATTGAAGCAGCTCATTTTTTCCCTTTTTTTCTCATGGATAGCAAAAGGTGTGTGAGACACTGAGAAGCAAGGGGGAGTCCTAAGGACTCAAGGGTTAATCCCCGATTCAGGAGATAAATCCCACATTCAACAAAGATCAGATGAACATTGACAACATGTGGAACCTTGGGCCAGGTGTAAGGGATTTAAGGATCAAAAAGAATAGTGCCTGTTCCCCCACTTAAAACATTCACTATACTATACTAAACTATACTATCCTGTACTAGCTCAGGTTATTAAAATTGCTACAATGAAAACATGTATTGTGGAGTAAGGGGGCACAGAGGAAGATGCAATCAACTCTTTTTTAATTTCAGCAAACTTGAATATTCTAATTTTTTTGTCATTCCCCACTAAAAGCTGGAAGATGCCATAAACATAAGTCAATTCTGCATGAGTCAGAAATTATGAAATTTTGATTTCCTGCTTATTGACAGTGGGTAACACATTCTACTTAATTGTTTTGATAATGTCTCCCATCTAACCACTTACTGACGTGATGTTTCATACTATTTACTCAACTTTGCATGAGTTAGAAATAGAATTTCAAATGGCAACCACCTCTTGACATGAGGGAATACTGGAATGGTCAGTTTCGCCAAGGTCTGAGAGAAAGTGGGCTGCTCCAAGCATGGCCGCCTCGTAGGAAAGGGTTGAGCAAGCCCTGAAAAATGGGCACTTGGAAAGCATTCTACATACTTGTGAGTCAGATGTGTCTTCACTGCAAAGCTTCGTGATTTTGTTTAAAGTCAGTTCCCGGAATTTCAGATATATCCAGAACTCAAAGCTAAGTAGAAAACACACTCTAAAGCCAAATATAGATGACATTTGGATTATCTACATGCCCCCACTCTCCTCACGTGGGAGAAAACTGAAAGTTGACTAAGACACAGACATGCAGAGAAAAATGTTTCAAAGAATTATTAGTATTGGATACTCTTCCAAAGATGATAGCTTGTTTTCCAGAAACCTTCTATTGGAGTACCATACAACGCGTCCCTAACATAACACGGGGCAAACTCAGAGACAAAGGGGGAAGATAATGATGCAAAAGATCCTCCCTAGAGCAGGGGAAGCATAGGGAATGAATACTTGAAAGATGATGTGGTGAAAAAAAAGCAGCTCTGCACTCACTTCCTTGAGGGCTGAAGAATCATCGGCCCTCAGCAAGATATCACCAGGACCTGGGGATGATATTGTTTTGGTCCTTGAAAGTATGACTTGAAGAATAATGTTTACATTTGCAGGCTACTGTGGTCATCACAGTCGCTTTGGTGCCATTAGATTAGAATACTCATAAATCACAGAATCTGGTCACTAGAAGGGTTGCTTACCACCTCCTTTTACCCAGCAGTCTCATTTGACAGAGGAGAGGTATGAGGCTCAGAGAGGGTAAGTCACGTAGCTAGTTAGTTGGTGGCAGCAGCAGTCAGCAGCGGCATTCATGCCCTGACTCCCAGTCACGGAGCTCTTCACATTACAACAGTGGTTCCCAGCCTGGGCTCCCCTGACTCCTTCAAGTCCTCCAAGGCCATGAGCGTCCATGGACTATGGTCTGGATTTCAAAAAGTTCAACTGAATCTATATATTTGCTGAGAAAAAAAGCAACACATTGACCAAAACACCAAGTCTCTGCTTTGGACTAAATTTAACTCAGTGTGTTAAATTCTAGTTACAAAGAACATAAATTGGGACTCAAGCAATGTAAGTTTAAAAATTTTGTAATGCTATGTCAGGCGTGGTGGCTCACGCCTGTAATCCTAGCACTCTGGGAGGCCAAGGTGGGAGGGTCGCTTGAGCCAGCTTTGAGGGGTTTGAGGTTACGGTGAGCTATGATGATGCCACTGCACTCTAGCCAGGGCCACAGAGTAGGACTGTCCCAGAAAAAAAAAAAAAATGTAATGCTTATTGAAAAGGGTTGTCTGTACTTTGTTCCTATTTCTTGTTTTCATAACTTTAATGATAGGGTAATATGTACACAGTAAAAAAGTTTTAGTGTACAAAATTAGCAAATGAAGAGGAAAATTCTCTTCCCATCAGTCCTCCACTTGGAGTCTTTCTTCTCCAAGGTAATCAGTATTATAAGCTTACTATGAAGCTTTCCAGAAAATATTTTTAAGTATTAAGGACAAATACATGATGAAAATTTCATCTTGTTCTTCACTTGATACTGTATCTAGGAGCTTGGCCCACATTTGGTCTGCCTCACTCTTTTTAAAGGCTGCATAGAATTCCAGTGAAAGGTGCAGCGGAATGCTTTCATCCGGGCCCTACTGATAGACACTTACGTGGTTTCTACAGCTTTGCTTTTACCAACAGTGCTGAAGTAAACATTCTTGCCCATTTACCCACCTATACTTTGGTGAAATTACTAGCAGAGGAAGTGCTGAGTCAAAGAGAATGTGCTTTTAAAATTTTAGTAAATATTGCCAACTTGCCCTTTAAAAAGTTACAATTTCTATCCCCATGAAAAAATAAGTGAGAATGCCAGTTTCATTTGCCTACTTTTTTTTTTCCACCCCCGCCCCCCTCATTTGCCCACTTTTCTTATGGGTTATACTGTATTTTCATTCGGGGGAGAGATTTTTTATTTAAAATTTTATTTGTTAGACTACTTGATAAAATAAGGAACTTAGCCCTTTATTTGTCATGTGTTGCAAATGTACCCTCTCATCTGCTGTATTTCTTTTTGCATTTCTCTCAATAAAGAAGTTTGAAGTTTTTATGTAAACATGTTTATCACTATTTCTCTTACAGTTTCTGAATTTCATTGTCTGATTGTAAAGTTTCCCACATATCAAGAATATAAATAAATTTATTCATGTTTGTCTACTACTATGGTTAGCTGTTTGTTTATTTATTTATTTATTTATTTGAGACGGGGTCTTGCTCTGTCACCCAGGCTGGAGTGCAGTGGCTTAATCATAGCCCATTGCAGCCTCAAACTCCTGAGCTTGAACCATCCTCCTGCCTCAGCCCCCCGAGAAGCTGGGACTACAGGCATGTGCCACCACGCTAGGCTAATTTAAAAACTTTTTGTAGAGACAGGGTCTCATTATATTGCCCAGGCTTGTCTCAAACTCCTGGCCTTAAGGAATCCTCCTGCCTTGGCCTCCCAAAGTGCTGAGATTATAGACGTGAGCCACCAAGACAGTTTCACTTTGTTACCTTGAGTAGAGGGCTATGGCATCAGCCTAGCTCAAAGCATCCTCAAACTCCTAGGCTCAAGCGATCCTGCTGCCTCAGCCTCCCAAGTAGCTGGGATTATAGACGTGTACCACCATGCCTGGCTAATTTTTCTATGTTTAGTAGAGACAGGGTCTCCCTCTTGCTCAGGCTGGTCTCAACTCCTGACCTCAAGTGATCCTCCTGCCTTGGCCTCCCAGAATGCTAGGCTTACAGGTGTGAGCCACCATGCCTGGCCTACATTTAATATTTGATATGGAGTTTATTTTGGTGAAAGAACTATGGTGTGTAGCTAAATTTCCAAGTTACTAATGAGTTGTTTCAATAATATTTATTGATCAATCCATCTTTTTATGGTACTTTTTAAATTAAATTTTTGGTACTTTTAAATTCAAATAAATATTTTATTTTAGAATAGTTTTAGATACAGAAAACTTGTGAAGCTAGTACAGAGAGTACATTTGTCACAATGTACCACACTAATACAATTAACCAGTATAAAACATCATTATTAAAGTTCATAATTTATTCAAATTTCCTTAGTTTTACTAGGACACCACATTACATTTAGCCTCCGTGTCTTCTTAGGCTCTCAGTGGTTGTTCGCTGACATTCCTTGTTTTTGATGACTTTGACATTATGGCCAAGTATTTTATAGATTGTTCTTCATTGGGGTTTATCTGATGTTTTTCTAATAGCTAAAGAGGGGTTATATACGTTTTTGGAAGGAAGAACAGAGACATAAACTCCCATTCTCATATCATATCAAAAGACATACTATCAACATGACTTATCACTGTTGAGGTTAATCTGATCACTTGGCTGAAGTGGTAATAGTGTTTGTCAGATTTCTTCATTGTAAAGTTATTCTTCCTCACCCCCTTTCCATGCTATACCTTTTGGAAGGAAGTCACTATGCACAGCCCACACTTAAGGGTGGGGCATTATGTCTCATCTTCTTAAAAGGGGAAGTATCTATATATAGTATTTGGAATTCAGTATAGGAGATTCTTCTTTATTTATTTATTAAATACTTTATTAATATCAGTACAGACTCATATAGGTATTTCTTTTCTGTGCTTTTCTAAATGAGAGTTCTTCTTCCACTATTTATTGTTTGTAAAGCAGAAAATTAATGATTTTTAAAAGAAATTTATTTTGTAACCTCCCCGTCTTATTGAGTTGTATTGTTTCTATTTTCTGTTCAGTTGATTGTCATGAGCTTCCTATATATTTTCTGCAAATAATGATAATTTTGCTTCCTCCTTGCAATAATTATCTCTCTTATTTCTTTAACTTATCTATTTGTATTATATAGAACAGAGATAGGCAAACCTTCTCCATAAAGTGCCAGAGAGTAAATATTTTAGGCTTTATTGCACACAACCTCTGTCACAACTATTCAATTCTGCAATTGTAGCATGAAAGAGGCCATGGACAATATGTAAATGGTTGGGCAATGTTGTGTTCCAGTAAAACCTTATTTACAAAAACAGGCACTTATTTACAAGTGGTAGTTTACTGACCACTGGTCTAGAATCTAAATAATATTACATAGTGATGATGAGGGTGGGTACCTTGTCTTGTTTTAATTTCAACTTTAAACAGAATGCTCTTATGTTTCACTAAGTATAATGCTAGCTTTTAATTACAAATACACACACACACACAAACATGTACAGTTTACATATGTTAAAGAAATATCCACCTTGTCCTATTTTCTCTAAAAGTATTTATTAGGAATACTGTTGAATTTTGTTGTCTGCCCTTTTTGGCAATTGCTAAGCTTTGACATCTTTCCTCTATTTATAAGTTCTGTTCATGGAACCATCCTAACACTTTTAGAATAAAACCCACCTGTTTTTGGTTGATCATGTTTTTGATGTTATATGTTACTGAATTAATTTTGTTAATTGTCTGTTTATCGTTTCTACATTGATATTCATAAATAATAGGAGTTTGTAGTATGTTATTATTCTCATTTGTCATGCCATGGCATTAGTATTTTGCTGGCTTCCTATAAATGTAATTTGAAAACCTTCCTTTCTATGGAAATATTTTTATGCTTAGAACTTACCTGTTTATAGAAATTTTGAGCAAATTCACTTATGAAACCACTTGGAGTTCTTCTGGTATCAATTGTTGGTGATTCATGTGTTCTTAGAACATCATTTATTTCAGTCAGATTGTCAAAATTATTTGCTGAAAAGTTCATGAAGTACTATTTATGATTTTTCAAATTTCCTCTGCACCTGTTGTTGTTTGCCATTTTTCATTTCTAATCTTCTCTATTAGTGAATTTTTCCCTTTCCCCATTTAATAAAGCTAGCCAGTGTTATCTCTTTTATATTGGCTTTTGTAAAAAATCAACTTTTGGATGCATTTATCAATTCTGGTTGGATTTTTTTTTTCATGATTTCTAATTAACTCAAGCCTGCTTTGATCTTTGTTTCTTCTGCATTCTTTAGGTTGACTTTATTGTTGTTTTCTAACCCCTTGAGAAGTGATGGCTATGAATCTTTCATCAAGAACAATTTTAGTGGTATCTCATAGATTGAACTATATGTTGTTTTCATTTTTGTTATTTCTAGATATTCTGCATTTTGGGTTTAATTTCTTCTTTGACTCAAAATATAAGAGAGAAGGTTTTTTGGGGAGAGGAGTAAATTCTTCTTCTTTTATTATTTCCTAATTTTATTATTTTATTGCACTAATTTTATTTATTTTATTGTGGCCAGACATAGTATTATTTCTACTTTTGAAGAACTGATTGGCATTCTTAGTAAGTCCTCAGAGATGATTAATTTCTATAAATGTTCCATGAACTATTAGTATTTTATAAGGCAGACAATTATATACTTTATATTTTTCTTTCTAAGAACAGCTCATACGTTGACTTCCCTGGCCCCAACCCAGCAACCAACTCTTCTCCTGACATTCCTACTTGTATTAATGGTCCTGCCATTCTTCCCAGACATCATTTTTGGTCCCATTGTCTCCCTTAACTCCCACATTCAACCAGCTGCAAAGCTCAAGTATCTGCCTATCTGCCATCAGGAATCCATTCTTTTTTTCCTATTCCCATTGTTACCACCCTACTAAGGCTTATCTTACCCTTGGTACTACTCTAATTGCTTCATGACTAACCAGTTTCTATTTGATCCAATCTATCCTATACAACACTACCAAATTAATCTTCCTACAATACAGTTTGATACTACAAGATTGATTAACTGCCTACCATGTCTCTGTGTTGGCTCAATTAATCAATCAACTACAACTAACTCATGTCATTTCCAAAACTATTTGATATAGGTCTTAGACATATTCATTAGTGTCAGCAGCAGAACAGCCTTCAGAACTGCTCTGGAGTCAGACTGGATTCATTTTCCATCTGTGTCATATATTACCAGTGTCCTTGAGCAAATTCTCAGTTTCTTCAATTGAAAAAAAAAGAACAGTAATAATAACTGGCTAACATTTAATGAATAACTTATTACATGTTATGATCTATATATGTTTAATCTTCAACCATTCTTATGGGGTAGGTGTTACTTTGATCCTTATTTTTCAGATGAGGAAACTGCGCTTCAATGAAGTTAATTAAGTACCTTGCTCAAGGTGTCACTGCAGTAAATGGTGGAGGTGGGGCAGAGAATTCAGGTCTCTCTGACACCAGAGATACTTAATTTTTTTAAATTAAATTAAATTTTACATACGACAGAATGAAAAAATCTTCAGGGGACAGTTGATGGGTCTTGATAATTGAATATACACAAGTAAATACCACCTAAATCTACATATAGAACATTTCCATTACTTGGAAAGTTTCTTCATATCTCATTCCAGTCAATCCTACCCCTACCCCAAAGACAACTATTGTTCTGAGTTCTAGCACAGAGATTGATTTTATCTATTCTTGAATTTTATATAAATGGAATCATATAATACATATTCTTTTATATCTGGCTTTGTTTGCTCAACGTAATGTCTTGAGATTCATCCATATCGTTGTGTCATTGACTAGTTTATTCCTTTTTATAGTTGAGTAATATTACATTGTATGAATATACTAAAATTTATTCGTTCATTTTTCTGTTAGCAGGCATTCAAGTTGCTTCCATTTTTGAACTATTAAGGCTAAGGTGGAGTGCAGAGGTGCACATCTGTGGCCTAAGCTACTCAGGAGGCTAAGACAAGAGGATTGCTTGGGCCTAGGAGTTCCAGGCTATAGTACACTTAGATTATGACTGTGAATAGCCACTGCCCTCTAGCCTGGGCAATGCAACAAGACCCCATCTCTTAAAAAAAATTAGGCTGCTACAAATATTTCTGTACAAGTGTTGTTGTGAATATATTTAAAATTCTTTTGGATAAATTCTTAGGGGTGAAACTGCCCAGTTATGTGATAGATAATGTGTTTCTTTTTAATTTCAAAATATTAAAGGGGTACAATATTTGGGGTTACATGAGTCACTTTTGTAAAGCTTCAGTCACAGCTATAAGTGTGCTCATCACCCAGTGTTCATTATACCCATTAGGTACGTTTTTTCACATCCCCTCCCTCCTCCTCCTTCCCTGCTTGATTTCCACTGAGCTTTACTTTCCTCTGTGCACATGTGTGCTCACTGCTTAGTTCCAGTTTAATAGTGAGTACATGTGGTGGTTTTTTTCCACTCTACAGAAACTTCACGTGGGATAATGGTCTCCAGTTTCATCCGAAGTATTGCAAAAGGCATTAATTTATCCTTTTTATGGCTGAATAGCACTCCATGATATACATGTAACACACTTTGTTAATCCATTCATGAATTGATGGGCACTTGGGTTGATTCCACATTTTTGTAATTGGGAATTGTGCTGCAATAAACATTTGGGTGCAAGTCTCTTTTTGATAAAATGACTTCTTTTCCTTTGGGTAGATACCCAGTAGTGGCATTGTACTAATTTGCAGCCCCACCAAAAATGTGTAAGCATTCCTTTCTCTGTGCATGATGTCAGCATTTATTGATTTTGGACTTTTTAATACAAAGCCATTCTAACAAGGGTAAGGTAATATCTCACTGAGGTTTTAATTTGCTTTTCCCTGATTATTAGTATCATTGAGCATTTTTTTCATATGTTCATTGGCCATTTGTCTATTTTTTTTTAAAGCTTTTATTCATGTCTTTTGCTCACTTTTTAATGGGGTTGTTTTTTTTCTTGCTGATTTGCTTGAGTTATTTGTAGATTCTGGTTACCAGCCCTTTATTGGATGAATACCTTGTGAATATTTTCTTCCATTCTGTAGGCTATTAGCTCTGCTGATTATTTCCTTAGCTGTGCAGAGCATTTTGATTTAATTAAGTCCCATTTGTTTATTTTTCTTGTTGCACTAATTGCCATTGGGGTCTTAGTCATAAGTTCTCTGCCTAGGCCAATATCTAGAAGAGTTTTTCCTGCATTTTCTTCTAGAATTCTTATGGCATCATGCCTTACATTTAAGTCTTTTATCCATCTTGAACTAACTTTTGTGACTGGTGAGAGACATGGATCCTGTTTCATTTTTCTGCATGTGGCTATCCAATTTTCCCAGCACCATTTATTGAATTGGGCTTCTTTTCCCCAGTGAATATTATTGTCTGCTTTGTCAAATATCAGTTGGCTGTATGTGGATGGTTTTATATCTGGGTTCTCTGTTCTGTTCCATTGGTCTATGTCTCTATTTTTGTGCCAATATCATGCTGTTTTTGTTACTATAGCCTTGTGGTATAGTTTGAAGTCTGGTAATTTGGTGCTTCTAGATTTGTTCTTTTCACTTAAGATTACTTTGGCTATTTAGGCTCGTTTTTGGTTCCAAATGAAGCATAGAATTATTTTTTTAGATCTGTGAAACATGACATAGGTATATTGATGGGGATTGCATTGAATCTGTAAATTACTTTGGGTAGTATGAACATTTTAACAATGTTGATTCCACCGATCCATGAGTATGATATGCTTTTCCATTTGTTTGTGTCATCTGTGATGCCTTCCCTCAGTGTTTCATAGTTTGCTTTGTAGAGCTCTTTCATCCCTTCATTAAGTATATTCCTAGGTATTTTATTTCCTTTGTAGCTATTGTGAACAATATTGAGTCTTTGGTTTGACACTCAGTTTGACTATTATTGGTGTATAGATATGATACTGATTTGTGTATATTGATTTTGTAACCTGAGACTTTGCTGAATTTATTTATCAATTCCAAGAGTCTCTTGGAGTTTTCTAGATATAAGATCATATTGTCAGTGAAAAGCAATAGTTTGACTTCCTCTTTCCCAATTTGCATACGCTTTATTTCTTTCCCTTGCCTGATTGTTCTGTTTAGGACTTCCAGCACTATGTTGAATAGAAGTGGTGACAATGGCACCCTTGTCTTGTTCCAGTTCTTAGGGGGAATGCTTTCAACTTTTCCTCATTCAGTATGATATTCGCTGTGGGTCTGTCATATATGGCTTTTATAATTTTGAGATATATCTCATCTGTGCCTGGTTTGTTGAGGGTTTTTACTATGAAAAGGTGCTGGATTTTGTCGAATGCATTTTCTCCATCTATTGAGATCATCATTTGGTCTTTGTTTTTGCTTCTGTTTATGCGGTGAATCACATTTATTAATTTACATATATTGAATTATCCCTGCATCCCTGGGATGAAGCCCTGTGGGTCATGGTGGATTATTATTTTGATGTGCTGTTGAATTCAGTTTGCTAGTATTTTACTGAGAATTTTTACGTCTATATTCATAAGGGATATTGGTCTGTAGTTTTATTTTTTTGTTGTGTCCTTTTCTGGCTTTGGTATCAAGGTGATACTGACTTCATATAATGAGTTGGTGAGGATTCCCTCCTTCTCAATGTTATGTTTTTTTGTTTGTTGTTTTGAGACAGAGTCTCACTCTGTTGCTCAGGCTAGAGTGCCATGGCGTCAGCCTAGCTCACAGCAACCTCAAACTCCTGGGCTCAAGCAATCCACCTGCCTCAGCCTCCCAAGTAGCTGGGACTACAGGTATGCACCACCATGCCTGGCTAATTTTTTCTATATATATTTTTAGTCGGCCAATTAATTTCTTGCTATTTTTAGTAGAGACAGGGTCTCGTTCTTGCTCAGGCTGGTTTCGAACTCCTGACCTTGAGCAATCCTCCTGCCTCAGCCTCCCAGAGTGCTAGGATTACAGGCATGAGCCACCACGCCCGGCCCCTTCTCGATGTTATGAAATGATTTCTGCAGCATGGGTACTAGCTCTTCTTTGTAGATGAAATTTAGCTGTCAATCCATCTGGTTCAGGCTTTTTGTTGTTGTCGATGGAAGATTTTTTATTATTGCTTTGAGCTTGCTGCTCATTATTGGTCTGTTCTGGAGTTCTGTTTCTTCTGATTGAGTCTTGGCAGGTTGTGTGTTTCCAGGAATTTGTCCATTCCTCTATGTTTCCTAGTCTATGTGAGTAGAGATTTTCATAGTATTTACAGAGGATATTTTGTGTTTCTCTGGTAACAGTTGTAATATCTCCTTTTTCATTTCCCACTTAGCTTATTTAGATCCTTCCTCTTCCTGGTTAATCTAACAAGAGGTCAATTTATCAATTTATTTTATCCTTTCAAAGAAACATTTTTTTATTTTGTTGATCCTTTATATTGGTTTTTTTTTTTTTT
>VBSM01003179.1:240560-259933 GCA_008086735.1 Cheirogaleus medius | reverse complement strand
AAAAAAAAAACAAAGGAAAAAAAAAGAAAAAGAGCTAAATTCAAAAGGATAGCTACAAGCATAATTCCATTTATATAACATTTGTGAAATAACATAACTATAGAAAAGGAGAACAAATAGTGGTTGTCAGAGGTGAGGGATGGGGGTTGGGTAGAGGGAAGGGCAGGTATAGCTGCAAAGGGGTAGCATGAGGGAGCCTTGTGGTGATGGTACAGTTAAGTGTCTTGATTGCGGTGGTAGTTATATGTGGTGGTGGCAGCTACATACATGATACAATTGCATAGAACTATACATACACACAGAAATTAATGCATGTACAACTGCTGATATCTGAATAAACTGTGGATTGTACCAATGTCAATTTGCTGGTTTTGGTATTGTACTATAGTTATGCAAAATGCCAAAATGTTAACAATGAGGAAGGCTGAGTGTTGGGTACAAGGGACCTCCCTGTACATTTCTTTGCAACTTCCTCTGACTCTATAATTATTTTGAAATAAAAAGTAAACACACACACACACACACACACACACACACGCACAGTAGAGTTTTTCATGATTCCATCTCAATTTATTCTCTGATGGATCAACATTAAGTGAGCGCTATGGCCAAAAATGTTTAAAGTCTCATTTTACGGAGAAGGGAATAAAGCTGTAATTGGTTGACACAGTCACCTCAGCTGTTATGGCTATATTTCCTTGCTCATTTTTCATTTTTACTCCTTTCCCTGTCATTAATCAAATTAGGTGCTACTGTAATTAAAATAATCCTCTCTTTAAGATGTAATATTGGAAAAAAGGTGAAAGTTTGGTGAACAGACATATTTTCAATAGTCAGTCAAAGCAAACAATGGCCTTAGAATTGGAAAACTTTCAACATGACAAATCCTTCCCCAATAAAACCCATTGCTCACTGCCTAATGAGGGAAATTTCCAATGTTTACACTGGATTTCTGTATGGGCTTATTTCACTTAAACATTCAGAACTCTAGCTTTTCTACATAGGCTGAAGTTCAAGAAAAAACCTGGTTTGCCTCCATTACTTCAGATATGTTGACCCCACTCTGTGCATAGGTCCATATAAGAGTGTCTGCCCCTGGGCAGGAAACAGAGGACTGAACTACCTCACTGATTTGGTCTTCCAATGTGACTTCATGAAAAGTCAATAGCAGTAAGGCTGACATGGTATCGTCCTTCAAACACTCTCAATCTAGTAAAGGCCTCCTGATAGGTTTACATTATTTCATTTGATCTTTAATAGTAGTTATGAAGTAAGTAGTGTAAACCTCATCTTACAGGCAATAAAGGCAAGGCATGGAAAGGTCAAATGACTTGTCCAAGGTCACAAAAGACCAGGACTTCCAACTCAAGTCCAGTGCTTATTCCATCTTGTGTGAATTCCATCGTGTGTGAATTTAACTTACTTGAATTAAATTATACCCATTCATAATAATAAAACAGAGACAAATAAATAGTACCATGAGACAACACTGCATATATTAATATATTTCATCATGGACTGTACCTTAATCTATATAATATATTCATATTCTACAACGGATTTATATAAACAAATCCATATATAGTTTATTTTGTGGGTACTTTAAGGAATTTTCAAGATAATTACATTTATTGGAATTTTAGACTTATGAGCTTAATTTACAAGGTTGTAGAACCCTTGCATAAAATGTGACCACAACATTCCACAATAATTCAATGATACAAAGAAACAGGGAACAATCAAACTGTAGGAAATCAGCCTACATCCCTTTTTGAAGAAAATTTTACATGATATCATCTTCTTTTTACTTTTCCTAATTCACTAAGCATTATGTTCCTTGTAGAAAATTTGAAAAGGTAAAAAACCCCACAAAGTTAGCCTATTTCTATTCTGGATTTTAAAAATTATCACAAGTTTGTCTTCTTAAATATGTCATGTGAACTAGGAGAATAATCTACTTCAAGGAAATTAGCAAATGCTTAGGCTTATAAACCACATGAATAAAAAGGATTTTTAGCTTTTCCTGCAGGGCTTGATTACATAGGTATCTTTTCTATAGCATTAAAATTGGGTTTTTATAAATTCAGTTTATGGACATTTTCTCAGGAATGTTTATACATCCAGCAAAGCACACCTGGCCCCTGGCTATATTTTATTTGTGTACTTTAAAAAGTGCCAAGGAAATTCCATTGCCCACCACCTGACAGATGCACATTACTTTTGCCTCTCCTTTTGGTTAGCTTTTTCATCAGTCAACTTTATGTTGCTCTGACCCTTGGGTTTCAGCCAGGCCTCTCAATTTTCCACAAAGCTTTGTGGTTTTAATTTTCACCAACACTTTTTGGTTTCAACTCTACTAACCTCAGGTGGTACTGATACTGACCCTGCCTACCGAGCCAATAGAGTGTGGATTTCATAATGATCGGTCAATAGTTTCTTACTGAACAGAGAACGTGTTTCAGATCTTCTGGCACTGCCCTGAGTTCATACAGTTATATCCCTTTCAATAAAGGAAACTGTTTAAATATATAACCAAATTAATTTAGTTTTTGTGATTTTGTAAGACTTTGCATAAAAAAATCTTTCACAAATCAGAGAAAAAATTTAGGTCATTCCAATTTTCAGTTAGGAAAATACGATTACTGTACTTACAATGTTATCCATTTGATCTCCCTATTCCAGTGGTTTTTAACCCAAGGGTGCAAAAACTTCTAGGGATTATGGATGTGTTTTGGGTTGACAAAATATTCTGCTCAGCAAAATCCACATTCTCTTCTTGTTCCTGGACTCACAGTATTGGGCTACATTTCTCAACTTCCACTGCAGTTAGGTGTAGCCATGTGACAGTTCTAGATGACGAATGTGAGTAGGAGTGACGTTAGCCATTGCCAGGTCTGGATCACAAAAACTTCCTAAGTGTACTCCTCCATGTTTTTTCCCCTTAACCATTTGCATGTCAGTAGATAACTAATACAGGATTATTTTTACATTTTTTAGTAGAAAATAACAATGCTAGCAGCAAATATTAATATAGCATTTTGCACCAGTACCTTATTTAAAAGCTATACATGAATTAACTCATTTCATCTTAATGACCCTTTGAGATAGATACTGTAGCAATATTGTCCCCACATTTCAGATGAAGAAATCAAAATGCAGGGAGGTTAAGGAACTTCCCCAAGATTACACAGCTAGCAATCGGCAGGGCTGGGGTTAGCACTCTGCAGTGCTACTTCAGAGTCTGTGCTCCGTGCTGTACTGCTTCCATTATATTCCAATTCTTTTCAAATGGCAATATGTGTTTCATATTTTGTGATTATGCCAAGTTAGCCTAAATATGCATGTAGTCAGAAAGTCCTTTCTGGCTAAAGAGAATCTCATTTTCATCTTTCCTAGGAGTTTAGTTGGGATACCACAGGCCAATTCCTTACAAATTCATTCTTTAGCTGGTAGAACGGCTCTCTTGGGTTTGGATTTCAAAGTCTCACTTAAGCATCCTTAATTGTTCTTCATTAATAATTTTGCCTGGATAATACTTAGGGACAATCTGAGACAAAAGAAAAATTAAACGGGGTGATTAAAAGGTATTTCATGGTTTCTTCCTCTCACCATTTCTCTCAGAACCAGGAGGGGAAAGGCTTCCCCTGGGCTTGGGACTTGCTTAGTGCTGATGAGGACAGAGGCCCACAGGGGAGACCCAGGCAGCTCTCTGCATTCCAGAGCAGATGAGCACCAAGAAGGGATGCTCCCTGTGAAATTCCAAAGTGGAAGCAATCGATCTTGAGGCCTAGTTCCCGGGACACAGTCCTGATGAATGAAGTTGTGGCCAGGAGTTTACCCTAGGTCTCAGTTTCCAGAACCTTTGCCTGGCATGCAGGTCCCACAATACCCATCATTCTGTGTGGTCTCCTTACTCATCCTCTCTGTATGGTCTTTATTATGTCAGATAATATTTCTCGGGTCTTTATCTTAATCCTCAGCTCACAGCTAACATTTGTAACTAACGTCTTCTGCCATCAAGCCAAACTGTTTCATAGGAGAAAATTTATGCTAGATAGATAGATGAAAGAAATGTATTTTGCTGATATTTAGAATTATTCTTATAACTTCATCATTCTCATATAGAATAATCTATAATGTTAAACTAAAATTTGAAATGAGAAAGCCTCCGTACTGGCATACTTGAGTTCTTACATAAGAACTACAAATATTCATGAATCTTTTTAAATTCTTTCTTGTTCAATTAAACTCTGTTAAATTTCTCTACAGTTTTTCTTTTAATAGATCTGGTGTTGGAAATGAGGATCTAAAGTAAAACTCCAGCGACTCCCAAGAGCACCAGGTTACCAGGTAAGATACCTGTGACGCCAGCTGAGCTTACTGCCCTCTTGTTTGTAACTGGAGGTGGTGGGTGAGTTTTCTCTCGAATTCCAAGCTCCACTAATTTGTGTCCTGAACTCTCTGTTTATTTGAGCAATATTTAGACTGGACTGGGTACAGGATCATTAACTGGATTCGACTCAGAGGCCTCAGACTTCAGCTAGGTACCCTTTTGATAATGTGCTCATTTCAATCCAAGGAGTCCGGGACTTCACCTACTGGGACTCCACATAATTTTATGTATAAAAATTATGGGCCCAATACATGTACATTTTTAGAAAAGTGAGTTAATCTTACTAGAAACAACTCAGAATTGAGATAGCCACAATGGGGAAGTTTTAATTTGGATAAAATTGTTTATTTGTAAAGCATATTAGAAAAAAGGGATCAAAACCCCTGCAAAAACAATGGGATGTGTTATTTAATTGGTATGTGAGGCATCCAAAAGACTAAACAAATTGAAATTTGTCTCCTTAAAAGATTCTTTGCAAAAAGCAAACAAAAATTTTAAACAATAGACTAGGGACATGACAAAAGAGGACTGTACTCTGAACTAACCCTGACTATTACTTGTCTTTATCCATTTCTACCTAAATACTTTGAATCCACTAATGTTTTGACTAAATTACATTTTCACCCTGAAGATGATGAAAAAAGAGAAGTTAGACTCCTTACAAAGGAATACCTTCTGATCAGCCAGGACTCCCTGCTGTAATTATCTTGACTCCATGGTCTAAAATTCAGCTTAGACCCACTGTAAAGGGCTTCCCTAACCCAAGGGGAAAGCCTCAAAAATTTACCGAGGAATTTAAAATGTTTATAGGACCTTACAGTCCAGGACTCCCTGACCTTTACTGATTCATTCACGTGACATTGGTACCTG
The DNA here is from genome assembly GCA_008086735.1 of Cheirogaleus medius. Taxonomy (NCBI): domain Eukaryota; kingdom Metazoa; phylum Chordata; class Mammalia; order Primates; family Cheirogaleidae; genus Cheirogaleus; species Cheirogaleus medius. The sequence continues at coordinate 254,670 of VBSM01003179.1, read as the reverse complement.
GCGAAGCTTGAAAGTGGATGGCAGCAGCAGACAAACAGGACAAACCTGAGGAGGATATTAAAGGCTCCCCAAAACCTCCTCAGGAGAAGCAGAGATAGAAAATTTACTGAAAACCTTTTAGATTCAATTCCTAGGATTTTTCCAGTAAAAATTGATTGGTTTATCACACAATTTTGCAGATGAAAAAAGGACGAACCAGTGTCAGATCACGGAACTCGCTTAGAAACACCGTCAAACATTCTGGGCTCAAAATACAGCAAGGGGTATTTCCTGCAGGGACTGGAATGGCATTAACTACTCTATTGATAGAAGGACTCTATCCCGAACGTAAAGCTGGATGGGAAGTTTCAGTTAGGACTGAATCGGTAGCCTGTAGCTGAATATACTCAGAGGACTTTAGAGCAAGAAAGACCCCAAAGGCTAACAAGCTATCTCTCTCCAATTACTACAGTTATGGGGGCCAGGACCAAAAGGTCCTTCTTTTTTATTTTATATCACAACCAAGAGATCCTAGAACAAGGAATTCTCTACCCTGAGATATCTGCCTTCATTGCAAACAATCAGGACACTGGAAAAGAGATTGTCCACTTTCATATCAGTTTATCACCAATAAGCCTCCTGCTGTTAGGCTAGACTGTTTCACCACTAGAGGAAGCCCAAGATATCTCAGCTCTCATGATGATAATCAACACTGACGAAGCCCCAGAGTATTCTCTGGTAAAATTGCTCCCTATAATTCCTTAAATAAACATGGAGAAGGGGACTCTTGTGTAATCCTGGTAGATACTGGAGCCACTTTATCTACCATAAACTTCACTTTAATAAGCCAACAAATCCCTCAAAGTAAAAAAGTCACATCTGTGGTGGGGGTTTCCAATTAAGTATAAGAGGTTCCCTTATCTGAATATATCCAATTGACTTTGGGCCTATTTTCAGAAAAGCATACCTTTTTACTATGTGATACTGCTCCAGTAAACTTGATAGGGTGAGACTTACTCTCAAAACTAAAAAGGCATATAAAATTATCCTCAGAGAGAGAAATAATCTTAAAGTTTCCTGACTTCTGAACCAGAACTGTTAGACTTTCTAGAGGCAGGAATTGGTAAGAGCAAAACTCAGGCCTGTAATGCTCAGACCTTTCTAAAATCCCTAAATGTTTATGGGCCTCTTCCTCAACTGACATAGGAAGAATTAAAAGTGTGGAACCTATAAAAATCCAAATAGATCATTCTAAATCTTTGTCTAAATTACCCCAATATCCACCAAAACCCAAAGCAATTCAAGGGCTTTCACCAATTGCAGGAGATTTAATTAAACAAGTACTTACAGCTCCATTTGCCAGTCCATATTACACTCCAATCTTACCATTTAACCACTTTGGTACGGCGCTCACCAGCCACGAACCCTCGCCCACAGCCGGCACTCATAGTCTGCACAATAGTTTGTGATGTGCATTGACGACGAATCCGTTTTGCTCTTGTGTGATGAGGAAAGCTTTAAAGCACTGAAAGCTTGTTTGACTTTACAGGCAGCTTTAGGAAAATAACTATAATAACTCCTACTAAGGACTTGGTAAAAGGTCACAGATTCGTAGTAACTTATTAGCTGAACATACACACTGCAACTGCAGAGATAAAAGCTGTAAAAGTAAAAGCTTTTGGCTGTCGACAAAAGTCGACGCTTGGCTGTGCGCCTTCATATCACGGCTGTCGGCTAAAGTCGACACTCGGCTGTGCGTGTTCATCTGTGGCTGTCGACTATAGTCGATGCTCGTACTGAAGTGGTTAAAAAACCAAACAAAGTTCAAGATTTTTTTTGTTTTTAGACAGTCTCACTCTGTTGCTGGGGTTAGAGTGCTGTGGCGTCAGCCTAGCTCACAGCAACCTCAAACTCCTGGGTTCAAGCAATCCTCCTGCTTCAGCCTCCCAAGTAGCTGGGACTATAGGCACATGCCACCACACCCAGCTAATTTTTTCTATTTTTAGTAGAGACAGAGTCTCTCTCTTGCTCAGGCTGGTCTTGAACTCTTGAGCTCAAGTGATCCTCCCACCACAGTCGCCTAGAGTGCTAGGATTATAGGTATGAGCCACTGGACCTGGCCAAGGTTCAAGACTTATAGACAATTAATAAAATCGTAATACCAATGTTTTCTGTAGTCACAAATCCTAATACTTTGTTATCTAATGTATCTGCTGATTCAAAGTGGTTCATGATAATAGACCTCTGCTCTGCCTTCTTTAGCATTCCAGTTCATAAAGAGATGTAATACTTATTTGCCTTTACTTGGAAAAACCAGCAGAACACCCAGACTGTAATGTCACAAGGGTTTACTGAAGACCCTTCATACTTTTCCCAGGCATTGCATCAGGACTTAACCCTACAGTTTCCTTAACCCAACTCTTATTCAGTGTGTATTAATGGATGACCTGTTGTTATGCTCTCCCACTAAAGCTCTAAAATTGACTTAGTTTATCTTTTACAACAACTCACACATAAAGGTCACAAGGCTTTGATGGAAAAACTTCAGTAGAGAAAAAGTCTACTATTTGGGACATGACTCCTGAAGGGATCTGTCTCTCACTGAGAGCATAAAAACTATTCAAAGTCTTCCTTTGCCTGCAACCAAAGACAATTAAGAGGTTTTCTTGGACTTGTCGGATATTGCAGATCCTGGGTCCCAAATTTTTCATGAATAGCTTTACTATTGTATGAGCTCATTGTAAACACAGCCCCAGAGCCTTTACCTTGGGAAGACGGTCATGAGCAGGCTTCTGCCCAAATAAAATTGGCTTTACAATAGCCCCAAGCTTTAGGACTTCCAAATTACACTAAGCCTTTTGTCTTATTTGTTCATGAATGTAACAGTCAGGCACTAGTAGTTCTTACCCAAGAACATGGAGGAACACATAGGCCCACTGCATATTATAGCCTGGCATTAGACCCAACAGCTAAGACATATCCTCAGTGTTTAAAAGCAGCAGCAGCAGCAGCAGCAGCCAAGTTGGTAGAAGCTTCGTCTGAGCTGGTTTTAGGGCATACACATAATTTGCAAGATCCACATGCTGTGGAAAGTCTATTAAATTCTAACTAAGCTCAGCATTTTTCAGCAAGTAGACTAATATCTTACGAAATTCTCTTGTCTCCTTCTAATCTCCATTTAAACACTGCAATCTACTTAACTCTGCTGTTCTATTAACTCTGCCTGATGATGGTGAAGACCACAATTATGTAAGTGTAGTATTAGAAGTAGTGGCTCCTCGTGTTGATTTACAACATACTCCACTGGATAATCCTGAGTTAATACTTGTTGTTGATAGGTCCTATGCCAAAAACTCAGAAGGAAAATATCAGGCAGGGTATGCTGTTACCACCTAAAATGACTTAATAGAGAAGGGAACTCTTCTTCAATTTACATCAGCTCAAACCTCTGAGGGTTTTGTTCCCACCTGAGCTTGTCAGATAGTTAAGGACAAGTCAGTAAATATTTATACAGAGAGCAGATTATACTTTTGTAGTAGTACATGGTTTTGGCATGTTCTGGAAACAATGAGGGTTTCTCACTTCTAGTATGACCCCTATCAAAAACAGACTCCAAATAGGTAAATTCCTTTCTGCTATCCTGTTACCATCAGAGATGACCATTACTAAGATTGAAGCTGTAAACTAAACCTGAATGTCAAGGGAATGCCTTACCAGATTTTTATGCTAACTCAGCTAGGGCTGAAATTGTCAGGATATACAATTTGAATGAACTCCATAAGATTGATCTGGGTTTCAACTTCCTTATGATAATCTATTTAGTAAACAGTGCAATGTATCTGATTCGGAAAAACAAAACTGGTTTCTGAAAGGATGTAAATTCAATGTTAAGTGTGGACTCATGGAGGGCCCGATGGCTGCCTGGTTCTTCCTGAGTCTTTGAAGCTTTCATTGTTAAAAGGCCTGCACTGCACAGCTCATTATGGAACAGACAAAATAATCCAAGTTATTTTAAAAATTGGTGGCACGACTATACCAAAATTGATAAAATGACTTATAACCAGTGTTTGGTTGATCAAACTCATAATCCTGGGGAAACTATCAAAACTTCAGGTGGTGTATTTTTGCCACCTGATGGACCATTTGAACACTGACAGATGGAATTCATTCAGTTGCTACCCTCAATGGGGTATCAGTATGTTCTTTTAATGGTTTGTATGTTTTTTGGCTGGGTAGAGGCTTTCCATGTAGGAAAGCTGATGCTGTGACAGTAGCTAACAAATTATTAGAAAATGTATTCGCATTATGGGGCTTGCCTAAAGAAATCTCCAATAGGGGAACTCATTTTACTGGGCAGGTCATTATATAAAGCAGTTTTTATGAACACAATGGCACTGGCATTGTCCCTGTCATCCTCGGTTTTCTGGAAAAGTGGAAAGAATAAACAGCATTTTAGAACTGGGGCCAGGCGCAATGGCTCACACCAGTAATCCTAACACGCTTGACTCCAGGAATCTGAGACCAGCCTGGGCAACATAGAGAGACCCCATCTCTATAAAAAATAAAAAAAAATTAGCCAGGTGTGGTGGTGTGCAACCGTAGCCCCAGCTCTGCTTGGGAGGCTAAGGCAAGAGGACTGCTTGAGCCTAGGAGTTTGAGGTTGCAGTATGATTGTACCACTGCACTCCAGCCTGGGTGGCAGAGTGAGACTCTGTCTTAAAAAACAAAACAAAAAACTCCACAAAAACCAAAAAGAAACAAAAAATAACCCGAAGTTGGCAAAGTTAATTGAGTAAATTGGGTTGCTTTGGCTAAAGGTACTACCACTGGCTTTAATGTCAATCAGATCCATTCCCACTGGAAAACATAAATTGACCCCTTATGCCCCTAATAAAAGAACCTCATGTGTCTCTTGCGCTCCTAAACTCTGATATGCATTAGGCCAAAGTGTATTTTTACCAGATAAAGGAAGCTTTTCCAGATCTACTAACTAAGGATAATCCAACAATTCATGGTCTATAACCTGGAGATTTGGTCTTCCAGAAATATCATCAGAGGAAGACTGCCCTCGAACCCCACTGGAAAGAACCATAGTAAGTTCTTCTCATCACCCACATGGCAGTGAAGCTTCAGGTCCACATGTCACTACTCAAAAGGGCCCTTCAAGACTCTTGGAACCATATACCTTTTGGAGACCTTAAGGTAAAGTTGACCAGGGAAATTTCTCCCCAGAAGCAGACAGCGGCCTAGATGTGGAAAGCTTTCCCAAGATCACAGATCGAGACTTCTCTGCCATCACGAAAGTCTTGTGCTTTTCTCCTTTTTTTTTTCTTATTTCTTGATGTCTAAATCCTTTCCTTTTCCCTACAGGAAAATCCATGGGCCCATAATCAGTGGATGGCTTTAGCTCTAGTTTATTCTCTAGAACAAAACCAGAGCAATTCTGGGTTTGTGTGCAAACACCCAAAAATCAGAAAACAATTTCACTGATACCAATGTCTCTTCATGTTCCCAGAGTCACTCTGAAACTCCAAAGGAAGAGTGGAAAGCTATCCTTGATACTTTAACCATCACTGCTACTTGCTTCCCTACACTTGCTAGAAACAACACTCTAAGTTTTAGTAACCTGGTAATTACTAAATATAGAAAACCTATCTTAAGTGATGACTGCAAAAGGTATATATTGTGCTTCCAGACATCACACATTCAAAACCTGGGAATTACTTATGTGGGTACAAGTAATTGCTTGTATAATGTCACCCAATTAAATCCAGCAGGGTCCTTTTTTACTACATGTGGTTATACACCCTTACAGCATGCTATAAAGAGGTCACAAAACACTAAATTTCCCACTGAACCCTGTTCAGGAGCTATGCAGATTATGGGCAAACAAATTTAACTGACCCCTGTTCAAACGCAACTAGGTGGCCGTCTTTTCCAATCCCCAAGGGTCTATATTGGGCCTGTGGAGAACTCCTTGTTCCATTCTGCTTCCTTGTGGGTTTGGATCTTGCTATTTGGCCTGGCTCACTCCTGCCTTCAAATAGCTTCCCCGGAAAATTCCCATAATAGCTCCTATGAGCAAAGGCCAAAAAAGTCAATAACCCAAATTAGCACCAATCTTGAAATAAATGAAGATAAACCATTTTCCACCGAAAAAAGACTCCAGTGGAGTTCCTGGGGGCTCGCTCTTGGCAGTAGTACTGGTTGTATGGAATTTAAAGCTAATCCATAAATTGGGAAATAATCTTGGATTTTATAGATAATCAGACCTTCCAGGGGTTCAGATGGGTAGAAGCCACTCCCTAAAATGTGGATAATAACATGTACAGTCAACAAAACACTTAATTTTAGATGTCCTCTTTGCTCAAGTTTGGGGCTTACATTTGGTATTGACCAAAACTGAACACTGTACCTATCTCTCTCCTGATTTTGTTACTATAGAAAGCTTAATTTAAAAGGTGACCAATACTGCTCTTTCCTTAGATACTACCACTAAACACATTAAAGAAATTAATCTCTCTAGAGAAAGGAATACATAATATATTTATGCAAGATTCTAACAGTTGGTCAGCAAGCATCCTAAGTGGTGGATGGCAAGGTTGGGTTTTCTGAGGTTTTCTAACCTTTATATTTCTTCTAGTAGGTCTCTTGACTAATGAAAATAGATACCTCTTTCAATCAGACTGTTTTATAGGAATTATACTTCTTAATCACGATCACACCCTGAATAAGGAATATAACCAATTAGATTCAATATTGTTGAACTGCCTACATTGCCTGAACTTTGGCTTGTTTGATTTGGTTCAGTTGGTTTTACAAGAACACTGTCAGAAGTACACTTTGGTCTTTTGATATTTCCTCTTGGTAGTCATCATAATAGTCCCCCTGGTGTGCTGTATCTTCTCTAGTCTTAAATGTTTTGTATGCAGCCATCCGTTGAGTGTTGAATGATCTCACTTCAACTACATCAGCAAGAATATAAAGAAATCCAGCCTGAGCAAGAGTGACACCCCGTCTCTACTAAAAATAGAAAGAAATTGGCTGGACAACTAAAAATATATGGAAAAAAATAGCCAGGCATGGTGGCGCATGCCTGTAGTCCCAGCTACTCGGGAGGCTGAGGCTGGAGGATGGCTTGAGCCCAGGAGTTTGAGGTTGCTGTGAGCTAGGCTGACACCATAGCACTGTAGCCTGGGCAACAGAGTGAGACTTTGTCTCAAAAAAAAAAAAAAAAAAAAATAAGAATTATTCAACTCGTTTGATGTCGTGACTTGCAAATCCCATACTAAGACCAAAGACTTGTAAATTTCATACTTAGACCAAATAAGTCATTTGCAATGGTGATGGAGAGTGATATCAATGCCCCAAATTTTGCTCAATCTCTCAAAATTGAGAGGCTGACCAAAAGGGGGGAATTGTTAAATTAAACTAAAATTTGGCCTGAGAAAGCCTCCCTACTCACATACTTGAGTTCTTATATACAAACTACAACCTAACTTAGCAGGGAAACAAACTGAAAACTTACCTGAGGAGTATGCTTCTGCAATCAGAGCTGAGCTCAGCCAATTGCAGCGCACAGGTGGCCAACTGTTCAAACCATGTTCAAATACGGCAAACACTGACCTGTAACCAATCCAGCTGTTTCTGCACCTCACTTCTGTTTTCTGTAAGTCACTTTCCTTTTTCTGTTCATAAATCTTATCCAACCACGTGGCAGCCTCAAGAGTCTCTCTGGAACTGTTCTGATTCTAGGGGCTGCCTGATTCATGAATCATTTAATTTTTTCTTGCTCATTAAACTCTGTTAAATATAATTCGTCTAAAGTTTTTCTTTTACCAATACTCATAAACAATATTTTCACATGATTGTTGAACAGAAAGTGAAGTAATTAAAAGGCATGTGGGGGAAAAATAAAATAAGGACCTTGAGTTGAAAAATATGTCCCACTCCCAGTTCCCTGACAACTCAAAGGGTAGCCAGAAAAGTCACTGAACTTTACCTATCAAAGGAAATCAGTAAGACAAGACCAAATCTTGCAAGTGTTAATAAACAAAACCTTAATGGCTACTTCATGAAACTTCTAATTACTGGCAGCCTGTTTTCCCACCCTTGGCCTGGGAAGTATTTACAGAGGAATTCTTCAGCCAAGAATCCATCCATCCCTGAGCCTCTTTCCCAACACAGGTGAAAGGCATAAATTCATGTGGGACAGGGATATTATAAATGATATAGTTACCCTGTTAAAAAATAAATAAGAAAACACTGATTAAAATGTCAATTCAGCAAAGAAAATCTGCCTTCTGTATTCTGTAGTAATTTAGGGCTCAAAATCTTTTGAATGCCTTTCTGGACGCTTCAAAAATATGTAGAGATTTCCGTCTCTGGTTTTTAAGTCATGGCATGTCTTACTGGGAATTTGAAGAGCTTTTCCATGGCTCCTTCCTTCATCACATTGAGTTCCTAGTGGGTTGGGACCAAGCCATATTTCTTCTGGCCTTTAACAAGAAACAAAAAACAAAACAAAAAAGAAAGAAAAAAAGGGAGTCCACATGTCTTAGGACACAGTGAGTTCTTTGAAACCAAATGGAAGCAGAATGACTGCCCAGTCTTCTAAGTGTGTCATGGATTGATGAGTCAACATACGAAAAGTACTTGAAAGTTCTTTGATGAAAGACCACAGATCTGCATAAAGTATTATCATTATAAAAATAACTCAATTTTTCTGTGGCTTTTTTTTTAAAGGAATGTTCTTTCGGTTGCTGTTTGTAACCAATTTTTTTTCTTTAAAAAATAATGAAAACCTCCAAAAGTGGGATATTCTTGTAGAAAAATATTAAATCATCAGTACTTTTCTTAGTTTAAAAAAGGTGGGGGGATTGGTATTGAGCAATGCCTTTGAGGACACTCAAGGTGCTGCCTCCATGTAATATTGGAGAACTATATAATATACTTTTTAAAAATTTTATACTCATACTTAATGATCTATAACAAGAAAATTTCTAATCACGTTTCCTTCTTTTTTTCCTATTCAGTATTAAAGGGAACCCATATTCTCCATGAACACAAAATAAAACATAATTCTTCCTCACATACTTTACATGTTCCCTATCATTTTTTCTTTCTTTTTTAAGAGAAGTGGTATTCTACATCTAGGGTGTCCACAAGAAGGAATGTACTTAATCAATTACTAAGAATTTGTCCTCCATTGAGAGTAGGACATATAATCTTACTTCACTATGTCTAGTGGCTGTAAATAGACTGAATTATGTCAGAAATATATCACTTAATGAAACTTTCATTTACCTGCAACTTTTTATAGCATCCTGATGAAACAAATAAGATATTATTGTATCAAAGAAGCTGCTTGAAAAATTATACTAAGTATTTTCTCACCCTTTATTAAAGCAATGTATTAAATAAGTAAGTATAATAAATAGACCAAAGGAAACTAAATTTGTTCTTAGTGATTCACAAATAACTGCTCAGATTCTTCAGGTGGACGATTTACTTCTCATGAACAAACCAGATGCGAAGGAAGAGAAAAGTGATTTGAAGAGTAGCAGTTCACCCTCTTCTTTGTTCCTTCCTTCCACTTAGGCAGAGTCCCTAGCTCTTTTCCTAGTTACTGCCCAACCACCCACGTGATTGTAATTTATTAGGTTATGCTCTGGCTCAAACGATGTCAGGTGCTTTCCAAAGTGATAAGATAAAGACCATACCACACATTCGTTAATTCCAAAGAATTCTGGAATCAGGACTTTAAAATTATATTCTTGGTCAAAGGTATAACGCTGTTTTTCATATTCTTTCAAATAAGAGAAATAAAATTAGAGGTTTCGGGAAAGCATTCAAGTATTTTAGCAGGGAGGTTTCTCCTAAGTTTCCTTTGGCCACCAAGCCAAAGCATTTTTGACAGATAATTGGACTAGAAATCGTGCCCCTGGAAACCATCAGCCACCATTCCCACCCATTAATTAGGTGATTCATTTTCATTTTTTTCCTTCCCAGATTTTTTCCCCGGTATCCGTTTCCCACCCTTTCCTTGTAGCTTTTTCTTTAGATTATCTATACCTCTGCTATCCTCCTCAATCTATTTATTTGTGTTATAGCTCACTGCCGCTGGATTTATTTCCTTTTCGTATTGCCTCTCCTGCCCTCTGGATTCCTCTTTGACAAATCCTCCGGCCTTGCTACTTAACCTCCTCCCTGTAAAGACCTTAACCATCTTACAAGTGAGAAATAAGTAATAGTCTCATTTAGGGATAACAGGATTTGAGGTTATGTGAACTTTAGATATTTAAGCTCATTTACTTGAAACTATAGGAGACACACTGGTATAAGAAACTCAGTAGGAACACAGTACTTCTGCCGTAAAGAGGTTTTATTGCCTTATCAGTCAGTAATTCAATATTATGTGGAAGTTAGGTTCCAAAATCCTTCCTTGGGGTTCATGAGTACATGAACTCATGAGCCCTAGGTTTGAGCCCATTTTTGCCATGAAATTATCTGAGTTGCCATATAAGGCAACCTTTCTTGGCCTCAGTTTCCACCAGGGGGTTAGACAGATGACCTTTAAAAACCAACCAAACAAAACAAAAACAAGACTAAAGAATGACTAGTGCCCACACTTAGATTTTCACCAGGGTGTGTGATGGTTTACCCTGCCATCAATCTATTTTAAACACATGCCCTGCTTGGAAGATCACTTAATCATACAGCCACATAAATGCCATTCCAATAAGACCTGGAGAAGAAAAGTGATATGGAAATTTTAGGCACTACTTTTACTGTCTCTAGAACAATTTACTTCCTATAGATATCTTATTGGACTATAAAAAACTTCAGTCTCTCATATTTCTTATTATTATATGAGATACAAGATACGAAAAAAAACTAACTGAACTTCAATACCAGCAAATATCAGATAGGCAAAATATTTTTAAGCCTGGAATGATTAGGTTGATAAAGGGTTGCAGAAATTCAAGTGTGCTGGAATGCCAATCTGACACTCCAACGTTAGTAAAAACAGCACATGCCAGAGCTACTTTCTTAAATCAAGCAGTCTCTGTGGTAAAGGAAAAAGGATCAAAATATCAAGATGAGCATGCCATTGGCTTGAGGTATGTGTCAGATTTATTGTGGCCAAGAAGATTAAAATCAGCCACCATTAAGCAGGGTGTGTATGTGCCACATTCAGATGTCAGGAAGTCTGAAAATTATGTGATCAAGCCAGAGAGGTTCCTGCGGGGATGATAAATAAGGGACATGTTTAAAACATAAAGGCTGATAAAGTGATTGCTTGAGTCATGGCATTACCTGTGCCTATGGTTAAGAGAGACAAGCTAAAGATAGCAAGATGAATCAAGGTCATATGAAAGGACTATAATAAGAGTGAGCAGAACGGTTGCTGATGCAGGCTCAGAAATATGGTGTCAGGGTGGAGCATCAGAATGCCCTCCAGGCTACAGACTGTTTCAGAGAAATGGGAGCCACACCCATGTTATGGAAGAGTTGGGGAGGAAGGCTGAGAGGAATGGAAAGAAAGATGAACAGCCTACATGCACACTGAGAAAGGACACTTGTTAATTGCTGAGGACTCCGGCCTAGCCCAATCAGGGCAGAGGGAGGTGGGTGACAGTCCAACCACTCTTCCCATCCTTCCAGAGGCCAGCCAGCCACAGACAGGCCTCAAGTAGGGCAACGATTCTTTGAGGACAAAGGCGGGTCTATAAAACCCAAAAGATGGTGACTTTAGTTTTTCTGGCTCTGCTTTAGAAACCACATAACCACTAACATTCTACTTCTTTTCCCACTTGGCCAACCCACATCCAACTTATATATTTACTATGCACAAAAGTCACAGCATACATCTAGTCATCACCCTCTACCAGACACCAGTGGTGAGTCTTGCCTCAGGCAAGGCTAGGTCACTGCGAAACTGTGGCATCAGCAAGCTTGGTTTACTGGAGTGTGTAAAGAGCTCTGCCTCTGTGGCTTCTCGGTTCAAATTCTAGTCTTCCCATCACCAATTCTGGGACCTTGAGGGAAATATCTTAGTGTCTTTCAACTTTTCTCATTTATAAAATGATAAAACCAAAACCTATCATTTGGGGTGTTGTGAGGATTGAATGAGATTTAAATGTACGTAAAGCATTTCTCATGTGCTAGGCATATGATTGGTAGCCTAGAAATAGAAGTGATTAATTCTCAATATTCTTCTCCTTTAAAAAAAAATTCATGTTTTGACTGTCCTTTCTCTTTTTAAAAATTCATGGCTTCAAATCCTTCCCATGCCCAAGGACCAAGTACCCTATCATGTTCCATCTTTTCTATTAGAAAAGAAATCAACTTGATAATGTCACTGATATCAAAAGGTCACACTTAATATTAAAAACTCTAAAAAGTAATGTGTATAATGGGATTGGGCAATGATTACATAAAGGAATAATTTGTGGAGAGAAATTCATAGCAGATAGGCTATTCTCAAATAACATTTTATAGATAAGTAATCATGCGTTCTGTTTCTGGGTAAGATGAGCCTTATCTGGCTTTGATTCTATATCTCTATATGCTTCCTTTTATACCAATTCAATCTAGTTTGAAGGTAAATGATATAACCAAAAAAAAATCACCTATCTCATTCTACATGGCTGTGCCATCCCACAGCTAACAATTGCCAAGAGAAACCAGTAAACTTTTCCAACCCATGTTTCACCAAGAAAATGGGCTGAATGGAAACTCAATGAGACAGATAAGGGTTGATGACTCAAGACTCCAAACAAATTTTTGGTTAAATACAGCCTCAGAGGCTAATCACTAGACACACTCCACACGAGCTAGAAATAGGGCATTCACTAATAGCAACTCTCTACTGGATCAAAAACTTGGACGTTCAGATACATAAAATTAAACTGGACACAAAGGCTACTGCCACCGATTTATTGACAAATTTCACAAATATATAGTAAGTGTTTTGAGAGTGAAAAACAAGCTGCAGGTCCCAAATGACACTGTTTGCATTAAGTTTTAAAACATGCCAAGCAATACTAAATATAATTTTTAAAATATACACATGAAGTAAAATAATAAAGATATGTACGAGAATAAAAATGATAGTGGTTACTGGGGAGAGGGGCAGGGAAAAGAATGCGATTGGGGAAGGTAAGACACTGTACCGACCTGCGTAGTCACAGAGAACCCCACGTGCCCCATGCTTGGTCTAATGCTCTGCAGTTGTTGTCTTGAAACTTATTAATGTTGTCTTTGAACTTATGCTTTGTAAGTGAAGTCCAACGGGGCAATGGAGCATGTGTGTGAGCAAAGGAGCTACACAAATTATTAATATGTGTGTCTGCCACCATTCCTTGCCACCCTATCCATACAGGGTAGTTGGAATGCCCATGAACAAAGAATCCTGGTGGACCCACACACGTGGGAGTTCAATGAGACTCCAAGCGAGTACGAGGTAGCTGTGTTACATCAAAGACTGAAGAAGCAGAAATGTTGACAGTCTCAAGAGGCTCTGCTTTCCATTTGAACCAGTACATTCTTCAAATGAAGTAAGAGGGCGACAGCAGGAAGACAGCAAAAGCATTTTAAGAAACACTAATGACCAAGAAACCTTATCATATAATTTCTTATTCTTGTTACATCCCTGTATTAGGCAAACACTATCCTGAAAATGATGACATAAAAGGAAAGGGAATGATAAGGCAACTCATAGCCCCTTTTCTTTTTAGTTTTTCTTTACTCACCAGCAAGCCAAAGGCAGAGAGTGTTGGTAGAATGTATGTTTATCCAGAAGTGAAATAAAAAATTGAGTTGGTTTTGTGCAGCCTTTTCACTGTTCTGGTAAGAAAAAAATACATTATGTACATATGAGCTGAAAAATTGTGCATTATAATTTCAATGACTGCATATGAGTTAAATGTCCTTATATTTACACTTAAAATTAGCTTTGCACAATACAAAGATGAGTGGCAAAATTCATGCTAATAATTTTTAAATTTTTTCTATACTTAGAATAACATTAAATAGCAAATAAAACACACTACCTCAAGTTGAAAGGGAGGGAGAGACTGAGGAAGAAAGGGGTAAAGCTTTATATTAATATTTTTTTTTTTTTTTT
>VBSM01003179.1:220795-240460 GCA_008086735.1 Cheirogaleus medius | reverse complement strand
CGGCCTCCCAGAGTGCTAGGATTACAGGCATGAGCCACCACGCCCGGCCTATATTAATATTTTTCAAGGTACTTTTCCCTGCTTCGGAATAGAAGCCGCACATTTTCATTTAGCACTGAGCCCCACCAATTATGTAGCAAGCCTAAGGAATACTAAACTACCAAGTTCTCCCCAAAAGGAAGTCTGGCTTCTAATAGTCTGAAATGAGTGTTCAGTTAATTGATGTTATTTGTATTTAGGTGCATCTCCTGGCCAACATCTTAGAAAGTGTAGTTTTGGATACATGCTTTGAAAAGAAGGAAAAATTGGTAAGTTCATGCCAATTTGTAGAGAGGGAAGAATCTAACTGAAATACAGATTTCCTTGCCTCATGTTATTTGGTAATGATAATCACATTTTCTTCTGAAGCCAGTTTTTCCCTAAATATCAATAAGCAGGTATAGTCATACTTTTTCGTGATAGTACCATGAATAATACCTTTGTGAGAATGTGTATATCTGTATGTGCTATACAGTCAACGTGGAGGACCTTAGAATAGAGCCACAGTTCCCTCAGAAGCCCAGTTCCGGGCTGTCAGCACCTCCCTAGGGCTTCTCCTCAGGTTCCCAGTTAGGAACTGGCGTCTCTGGTTTTACCTTTATTTATCCTACTTAGTGCATTTCATAAATATTTCTCAAATGGCTCAAAAGCCTAACAGCCATGTGATGTGGAACTACAAGTGATTGAAAGATCAATGTTTTAAAATGGACTTTTCTCCAAAGACAGAAAGCACAGTCCTTGTGATCAAGTGATTCGCAAGGTTTCTTACTCTAAGCTAACTGAAATTGCACTACATCTGGAACATCTCAGTCTGGAAAAATGATGAGGTCGCCTGTGGCCTCCAAATTGCTTTACTGGGGAATGAGTGACACAGGCCTGCCTGTCCTGGCTGTTAGGGTCATTAATGCTAATGGAGCATAGGAATTACTGATTTTGGTCAATGGTTTTATCCAGCACTGGGTCTGTTTATTTGCAGCTTTGGAATTTTCCTTAATAAATTGTCAACAAATTCTTAAATTGGTGGCCATTGTCTGTAGGCAAACCTCTAGAGTGCTCCATCAGAATGGAAAACAGCCAGGGTAGCATGGGTTGAGGAAACAGGAAGGATTTATATTATAAACATGTTACTGTCCAGCCTCTCATTTTCCTGGCTGGTCTGAAGTTATAGCTTTATTTGATACTTTGACATGGTTAAAATGAAAGGCAACTGGCTTAAATTACCTAGTTACAGGGAAGTATCTGCACCAGTATATAAAAAGCCAGGTTCATTCACCAAGAAATGTTCATTCCTTGATGTTCCAAGTAAGAACAGATCCTATCAGGGCTGGGAGGACTTTCTGGAGGATGGTAAGGGGTGCTGACCACAGTCTCACGCCTAACTTCAGGCCAAGTTATTTGGAAGGGGAGCATTCGGCCGTCCTGGCTAAATGGCCAGGTGTTTCTCAGGCAGGAAAAGAGTCTAACAGAATAAGAAATCAGACATTAACACAAATCTGTTTTTCAAAACATAAGGTGAATTTTATCACTTTCAATGCATAAGCAAAGAATTTGGGCTACAGAAAGTAGGGAAAATGCTTCAGATACAGTATTTTCTTTTTCTTTGCAAATCTCGTGGAACAGGCAGACTTCTGTGTGGACTGCTGAGGATGACATTGAAGTGACCTCTGAAAGCAAACACCCCAGTGAAACTGTTATGTAAACTGAAATGGCCAGACATTCCAGGCCACCACGACATAGAGAAGGCTGTGCCAAGGACAGGCTGGCACCTGGAAGTAGCAAGTACTTCTGAACAGAAAGGAGATGGATGCAAATCCTCTCTGATTTTACATAAAGGGTCGGATAAAATTTTGTAAGTAATGGAGATTTAAAATAATTCAAAATTTTAGAGAAAGGCTTTATAACCTTGGTAGGGAGTAAAAGGAAGACTTTGCTGTTTCAAATCTAAGTGGTAGGAACTAAATTTAATCAAAATTGCAAGCAGCAGACTGAAAAGTATATAATACAATATGGACTAATGTGTCATTAGCTCATCTTCAGTAAATGAGATTAGCCTCCAACAGCATCATAATCAGATCTTGGAATTTTGCTGGGTTAGATCTATGTCCAAAGAACATACAGTCAAAAATAAGTTTGATGCATTTTGCACCAACATTTTGACTTATTTAAGTAAAACTGCTAATAAAAAATCCTCACATTTTATAAGCTGATTATTAGTCATAAACTCTTAAAAACCCCTTAAGTAAACAGTCTAAAAAAATCCAATTTGAACCGTGGTTAGATTGATTCTAACTATATTTTTAATCAACCAATGAGCTTTATTTGTAAAACCAAAGATCTGGTTTTAAAAAGCCATACATTTGATGTGCGTCATAGCAAAAATTTGCATATTCAAATGAGTTACTTTGTGAAAAAATCCTCAAATTCTATAAACTGATTGAAGTCATCAATCTCTTCTTAGCCCTTTTCTTAAAGTAAACAATCTAAAATATTCTTTTTGAAAAGTGGCTTCACTGATGGCTTGTTACACTTTTAATGAACTAATAGGCTTTATTTGTAAAATTAAAAATTTAGTTTACAAATGCCACAAGGCCTGGGTAGAGTCATCATAGAGGAGCCCTGTATTTCCTTTGTGCCTGAGAGTTAATAGGATTAAGGCTTGAAGAATTGAATAAAACCCTGAGCTGGTTAAGATGGATGTATCGCATTTCAGGGTCCCATTTCATAACCGGCATGCCCCACATTTCACAAAATAAAACACACTGCTGAGCTTATTTAAATGATTCTTCAGAAATACATTGACTTCAGAAACTTTAAAAGGGAACGCGTGTCCATTTCCTCTCTAGAGCCATATGGCTCTTTGTGTACTTAGCCTGCCTGGCTTCAGGCTGACTCCCCCTTCATAGTCAGCAATTCCCTGCTATGGTCCAGTTCCATGGAAAAGAGAGGAGAGATTTTTGTGCTCAGAGAATTTTTGCATATGAATTAATAGTTTCTAATTTTCACAATGATGCCATTTGCACTGGCCCTAATCTTCTGTAAAATACAGCAAATCTAGGCTAAAATGGCAAAGACCTGTTATCTTCCTCCAAATCATGTAATAGAACTGGGGGTCTGCTGCTTTCTGCTATCAAGGTGGTTATTATCAAGTATAATTTGCGGTTGGAAATGTTTGGCATTCCTGTCTAGCAGTAGCCCGGATTGTTTAGAATAGATTTTTACATAGGAGTTTCAACATCTGTCCGTTTTAGGTCGGATTTCTGTGAGAACCTATGCATATATTCTCTAAACATACGCAGCTGTCCCAGATTAAACAGGAATGGTTTCTTGCATTACAGTGACAACAAAGGGTCAAGTTTAAAATTAAAAATATAAAAATAAGGCTAAGAATGGTAAGCAAAAGGCATCCCCACTATACAAAATGCCAAGTAATGTTACCAATTAAGAGTGGGCTTGAAGGCTATTTAAGTGCTATCCTAACAAAAGACTCATTAATTAGCAATTTATTAAAACACTAATATGCCTACGGACTAAAATGCTGCATTTCAATTTCATTATAGATTCCTTTCATTTGTAATTCCTCTGTTACAGAAATCCAGTTCGTTTGAAGTGAAGAGTGCTTATTAAAGGAAAGCTGTATATAAAACTGCAAAGAAACATAACATCAAATTTTGGAAAGGAAGTTAAAAAAGAATTAAAACAAGCTGTGATGATCTTAACAAAGACACACAAAACCTGTTACTAGGAAGAGTTGTTTGGCCAAATTTCCTGTTTTTTCCTAAGTACTGGCTTGTTTTAAATATGTCGTCAGCACACAGTTTATTACTGTTGGTTAACGTTTCTACATGTAAAATCCAGAACTGTTCCCCAGGACTTCTTATTTAAAGATATTCCAAACAATGTGTATTTTCTCCTTCTTCTCCAGGTTGTGGCCTTCACCATAGTTAACAGATGAAAAGCCATGGATTTAAATAGCTGAAAATTAGTATTAGACACTAGAAAATTACTCAAGTGTGGGTTAATGAAGGAGTCATAAAATGAAGGTTGCATAAAATATCTCTTTAACCCTAAGCAATTTTAGTACAAGATTCCAGAAATCAACATGGACTATTACAAAGTATATCAAATCAAAGCCACACAAGTGCTGCTGATGGCTCTTTGTTTTGTTTTATTCATGTTTAAAAAAAAAAATCTCTGCAAAGACATATCTGGTTCTAACAGCAACCTATCATAAAATTAAAATAACTGAATCATACCATTGTGTGTGAAATGTAGGGAAATAAAAATTCCTCCCTTGGGAAAAAAGTACAAAACATTAACATTTTTCTAAGTATTTTATAAATTATGCTGCTTTATTAAATACATACCATTAGAAGTCTCTTCTATTACTGACAACACTTTTCTTAATGGTCTTTACATGATTAAATAAATGAATGGCTCCTGAAAATGTGCATTTATATTATATAAATAAAACTTTAATTAATATAAACATACCCAGATATAAACTTTTTAGAAATGTCAGCATAAAACTTTCCAGTCTAAATAAATCCTCTTATGAATGGTCCAGCAAAGTGATTTTTAATGCATTTTTTCTCTCTAAAGAGCTCATAGAGATTTACAGGCACAATCCAAAAGAGAAACCAAAATAGCTTTGAAGAAGACTGAATGTCTCATTCATGTAATAAGCAACTCTAAGTGACGTCCAATAGATGGAAAAAATTTTAAACCAACTAAGGCCATGTGATTTTTTTCTTTATAGTATTTACTATTATCTCATAATTATCTCATTCATTTATTCGTTCTCCTGTTTATTATTTGTCTCCCCCTCTTGAATTGTAATCTTTCTGAGAATAAAGACCATATATGTCTTGTTCTCTGTTCTACCTCTAATACTTAGCATAGCGCTAGGCACATAGTAGATGTAAAAAGTGGCCCATTGAGGAATTCATGAATGGTCTGATGAGATAAAGCTAAAATGACTCAGTTACTTCGATGTACCTCATTTCATCCAAATTGGCCCATGTGACAGAGCATCTAGCTATTTTCTCCCTTCCTCCTTAGTATCCTCAAGTTTCCACTGAATACATGGCCTTTGAGAATAAAGAACTCATTTTCTAGCCTTCCTTGCAGCTAAGTGTCACTAGGTTTGAACTAATAAGATGCAAGCAGAAGTATTCTGCAGAAGATTTGGTAAGGCTCCTTAAAGACAGCTGGTGCAAGCCCTTTGCCCTTTCTTCTTCTTCTCTTCTTCCATCTTCCTGCCTAGAATGTGCATATGATTGCTGGAGCTTCAATAGCCATTGTGGACTATGAGTTGACCTTGAGAATGAAAATCATAAGCTAGGATGGTAGAGCAGCAGTAGAGAAAACGCCTGGGGTTCCTGCCACTGCAGAGTCCCATTCTGCCCTGGCCTCTCTACCTCTGCCCTTCTTTTACATGGGGAGAGAAAAACTTCTATCTGCAAGTTTTCTGTTGCAACCAAATCAAATCTTACCATTACGTTTTCAAAAATAATTTGAAAAACAGACCCATGTAGACTTTATATGTATCTTTTAAAATTTATTATTCAATAAAAATACTGAGAACTCATTTCCAATGAATGAGCAAGTACTTGTGAGCATACATTTTGTCCCCAGAATTAAGTCTGATAATCTGGGAGAATATAAAGAAGTTCAAGACCGAGTTCTTATCCTTAAAAAGTTAGTGATTTTGCCAGTGAAAAAGGACATGCATACACCATCCACCCCCTTTTTCCAACACACCCACCCAGAGGGAACAACACAAAACAACAAAGAACAAAGTGCAAAATTTTGCGGTGTGATTGCAGTTGTGGAAGGAATTTAGAAATCAAAGAACCAGTGAGGACAGGGGGTTCTCAGGGAAGGTTCCAGGGAGGAGCTGGCCTTTGAGGTGGGCCTGAACCTGGAGAGGCAGTGGAAACTGGCTGGGTGGGGACCGGCAGCAGGGAAACCACTATTTCAGTAATGAACACAGCATGTTTAAGGAGACTGGAAGGAGGTCAACCAGATGTGTGGCCTCTAGAAACAGAGCCCTCCCTTTTCCCAGAACATGCTCTCTCAGCCTGGAAGAGCATCCCCATAAGGGATGGCTTACCTCACCATTCACACTCACATTTAGGAGATGAATCTCCGCTCCAGATTCTCCCTGCTATGCATCTAACACATGCCTAATATTGCTAATGACTCCCCTGAGCCTCCCCCAAGGTATACCCTAGGCCTAAGGCCCCTGCTTTTCTTTGGGGATCTTGCTCAGACAGCCCAGTGGTGACTTTGAGTGAAATGTGCTTCTTCCTATGCAACAGGCACATGTGAAATCTTACATACTCTGATGAGGTGTTTTAAATTAAACTGTCAGGTAGGAATGGTGTGCTCTGCCTCCTATGTTGTGAAATAGTAACCAAACAATAGAATGACCAGTCATTGCTTCCAATGAAGAGTCCAGGGAATTCAATTACTCACAGACTCACCATGATCATAGGATGAAGCAGCAACTTTCCTAATAAGTTCCTTTTCAGCTGCTTCTCATAAACAAAGCCATTGTTGTTTTTAAAATCCAACCAGATAACAAACACCTTTGGGGACCAGTAAAGCACTGTCTGCTTTAATGACAGACTTGGACAGTCTTTATCCACAGCACATGTCTTGGAAGAGCAGGCGCTGTTAAGGGCACTGAGGAGCCCAGATGACGTCAGCCTACGGAATCAGGCTACACCAGGTCTACTATTGGGTAATGAAGCACTAGCTAATGAGAGGGCCCAAAATATAACAAATTACATTACGTGTTTTTTTATCAGGGTGTTGGAAGCAGTAAATACAATCTCTGGGGTCTTGTCTAAGACAAATGAAACCAAATGACTCTTGCTCTAAAATTGGGCTTAAAATGGCTCATGGGAACCAGCCCTGGCAGTCCGGTGGAGCTGGACAGCATGGGCCAGGTATGAGGAGACTTGAGCGCCAGTCTGGCTTTGCTGCCATGTTAGTCGTTGACCTTGGTTTCTTTATCCGTAAATTAAAGGAGTTCGACTGGAGATGATCCATCCCTGATACCTACTGTGGCTCCAACAATGACTCTATGCCAATAATAGATGAGCACACAAGAAACAAGGAAATATATTTTTTATCTCTTTGTCTTTTTTTCTGCCCATCACCATTTCTCCATATGCCCCAATCCTATTAATTTGCCAATTAATAAACAGCCATTCTCAGCTGCAATTGCCTCTCATGTTCAGTGAATTTCATGCTTGTTTGGTGACAGTAGCAGCTGCTGCTCGCCTCAGACCACATCCTTCCCCTTCGTCACGAGGCCTCCTCGCTAGCCACAATTCGCCTTGGCCAGAGCTCCCTCCACGTCAGCTTCCACCAGAAACTGCCACCCATATGCAGAGTTCTAGTTCATCAGCCTCTCTGAAGCAGAGCCAGCTGGCCAGAGGAGATTCCAGGTGGTCAAGACCAAAGAATTTCATAGCATTGCTGGCATACTGAAGCTGAAAGTGGTCACAAAAAGCATCTAGTTGACTGCCTCCAGTTTGTAGATGAGGACACTGATGCCCCAAGAAGTTTATTTATCTTACATGGCCTAGCCAGAGCTAGAACCCAAGTCTCCTGACTCAAAGGCCAGTCATGATTTTGAAATGGACAGAATTAGAAGCTACTGAGATCCACTATTTATGGCACACTCTGACCCAGGCACTGTGCTAAGTGGCTTCTTAAACCTAACATGTACAAATGAACTTGGGACCTTTTCTCCAAATCTGCTCCTCTTCCTGTCCTCTCTGCCTTAGTCAATGGAGCCCCCATCCTCTAGCTGCTTAGGCCAGAAAATTGGGGGTCATCCTTGACATCCCCCTCTTGCTCATTACTTCACCACATAAAATGTTTAAGTTCTGTCTTCTCCAAGGCAGAGCACATCTTGCAACTCTCCAATTGTCCCCACCAGCACTATCTCCATCCTGGTCCAAGTCACCCTCGCCTCCTGCCTGGACTGTGGCCACATCTCTAATCTCACCATTCCACTGCCACTGCTCCTGTCCCTGTCAATCCATCCTCCAACTAGAAGCCAGAGTAATCTTGCAAAAACATAAACCAGATCACATCCTGCCCACTCTCATGCCACTGCTTTAACCCACTGGTCTTCTCAATACATTTAGGGCAAAACTCAGATTTAAATAAGGCTCTATCTGGTCTGGTTCCTTCATGATGTCACCAATTTCATTTCACCCCAACCTTCCCATAGGTCACTAAGTTCTATGAATACTTTCGGTTCCTACAATCATAGGCTGTCCCTCTGTACAAAATTCTCTTATTTTTACCTCTGGCCTGGCTCATGACACACGACCCTTCAGATCTCAGCTTGCACATCACTTCCTCAGAACCACCTTCCCTAAGACCCTGCCAGGAGCCTCTCATTTAACCCTGTATTTCTCCTGTGTGGCATATACCAGGATGCAACAGGCTGAGAGATGTAAGAGAGAGTGAGCCTTGACATTTAGTGCATTCATTTGGAACAAATGGAGTCTGTGGAAGGCTGAAAATGGCACCCCAAAAGATATCTACACCCTAACTTCTGGAACCTGTGAATGTTACCTTTCATGAGAAAAAGGAAAAAATAGGAAAGAAAAGAAAGAGAGGTCTTTGCAAACATAATTAAGTTAAGGATCTTGAGTTAGGCAGATTATCTTGGATTATCTGGGTGGGCCCTAAATGCAATCATAAGTGTCCTTATAAAAGGGAAGCAGAGGCAGATTTGACAAACAGAGGAGATGGGGACGTGAAAACAGGGCAGAGAGAGATTTGAAGACTGTCTTAGTCTGTTTGAGCTGCTATAATAAAGTACCACATACTGGGTGGTTTATAAACAATAGACATTTGTTTCTCACAGTTCTGGAGGCTGATAGTACAAGATCAGTGTGCTAGCATGGTCGGGTTCTTGTTGAAGGCCCTCTTCCCGGTTTATAGATGGCCACCTTTTCATTGTATTCTCACATTGTTGAGGGGAGAGAGAGAGAGAGAGAGAGAGAGAGAGAGAGAGGGAGAGAGAGAGAGAGAAGGGAGGGAGGGAGGGAGGGAGGAAAGAGAGAGAACAAGCGGTTTCCCATCTTTTTATAAAGCACTAATTCCATTCCTGAGGGCTCTACCTTCTGACCTAAATACCTCCCAAAGGCCCCACCTCCTAATACCATCACATTGGTGGATTAGGATTTCAACATATGAATTTTGGGAAGGACACAACATTCAGTCCATAGCAAAGATGCTGGCATTGAAGACTGGAGTGATGTGGACACAAGCCAAGGAATGCCAGTGGCCACCAGAAACAGGAAGAGGTAAGGAACAAGATTCTCCCTTAGTGCCTTGGGAGGGAGTGTGGCTCTGCCCACACCTTGATTTCAGCCCAGTCACACCAATTTCAGACTTCTGGCCTCCAGAACTGTGAGAGAATCGATTTCCATTGTTTTAAGCCACCAAGTTTGTGGTAATTTGTTACAGCAGACACAGGAAACCAATATAGAATCTGTAACATTATTTTGCTAAAATACATCTGGAAAGGTTTTACTCCCTCCCTACTTCCCCCATCTGCACTGCACCACACACTGTTGAGCCACAGATATGCATGCACCTCCGTTCTTAGCACTGTCTCTACCACACATTTCCCAGGTCAAGAATCAGCAACAAGGAATCAGAAAATTGCAAGGCAAAACGATCTAACAACTAACTATAAGGTTACAAATACTCCCCCCTGCCAAACTGGGGCTAAAAATGCTACAAAGCCCAAGACTTATGTGAAAACCAAAGTAAACGATGTCTTAACATCCCTTCCAAAATGTTTTTGGGTCCACAGATATCTGCTGGTTTCACTTTTACAATACAGTAAATAATCTGTAGTAAACAACTGCTTTAAAATAGGCAAAGAATCATATTGCATGAAACTAGAAGCCTTGTACTTACAAGTTCATCTTTCATCCTAACTTTGGGTCATGGTTCTGTCTCAGATACTAGCGTTTGGACTTGGCAGACTGATAACTCACCCTGCTTTAAGACAATCTGTAATTTTATAAGATACCTAGAAATATAAATTTTAATGACTCAATTTAACATTATAAGAAATCAAATAATATTCATAAGGTAAGACAAACTGAGAAGAAACACATTTTAACATACTCTCAATATTCCCACCCAGAGGACAGGGAAAAAGTCCTCTTGCCAGAGCAGCCATCTTGCTATTATTCCATTCAGAGTTGCCAGATGGGGAAGGGATATTAAGTCATGGAGATTAATCCTGCCAAAGGAAATCGGAAATTTTCAAAGCTGTTGTCAATATGGCTCTGCAGTTTAAGATGAACATTCATGAGGTGAATTCACAGCAGTTAATATATGGCTGAAGAAATGACTATCATAAGAACTGCCATAATGGAGTATAAACAAGAACTCTCGATGACGAGAGGGAAAGAGAAAATATGGTTGAGGGAATTAGGCAAGGTGACTTAAGGTTGCTGAGGCTCAACAGAGGGCAAGGCTCTTAAATTTTCAATGTAAGAAAATCTCCTGAGCAAAGATGTTCCCCAGAGAGCCCAGAGCAGCTTTGGGAAGTAGTTAGAAAAATTAAAAAGTACTTCACTTATCATAATACATTGAGAGCAAGAAAGAACTTTAAGTTCCACTGCCCCATTTTGTAGATGAGAATCTGAGGCCAAGAAGGCTTATATCACTTCCCCAAGGACAAGCAGCTGTTCAGTGACCAAGCTGGGACTCAAACTCAGGCCCGTTAGACCCTGCTCTAGTGTCTGCTGTGCTGTGAACCAGCCCTCAGCTTCTCCACGTTTATTTCAGCATCGGAGGTGGAGGTGTGTCTACCAGCTTAAAAACAAGGTAGCTACCTTTTATTTCTTAAAGGCAAATTCATTTTTAAGCACTGTGAATCTATTATGTAGTGAGTCACTTCTACCTGATTGCTTTTCACCAAATTCTTTGCAATATAACACTCAAACAGATATAATCCCCCATCATGTTCCTGCTCCTTTTTTTACCCTTCACCTCCCTTGATTTCATTGGTGGCAGATAACTATTTGGCCAAATTGTTTTCATTAAGACTATTTAGCTTTTATACCTGAGCCCTTACCAGCCACTCTGAAAACAGCAGCCTGTGTTGACGCTGTACCTTTGCTAAGTGCAGACACTGGGTAGGTGTGGGTGTGTGCATGCTGGTCTGTGAGCACGTGGCCTGACTCAAGTGCACCAGATGTGGCATGTGCCCAGCTGTTTGTGCTCAGGGAAATTAACCTCCCTGCTGCTATGCCTCCACCCTAGAGCGAGTGCCTGGAGAAGTTGGCCTCCCCAGCTAGAACTTGCTTCTTGGCCTTTGGTAGACAGAAGAACTCAGTGTGTGAGCAACCCCAGGCATGAAACCCATGTGTAAGTCCCATTGCTGAGGTTCTTATTTTAATGCTTCCTCAGTGGTAACAACTAATGAGAGAAGGAGGCCTGTCTTTTGCCATATATATTCTTTGAACCTCAATCCAGAATCCAAGAAGAGGACACCTGTAACTTTGTATAATGTAGCTTATATAAGGATAAGTTACAAATATATTTTCTCTATCTTTAGGCCATCATTTTTCAAACTTAATGGGCATTTGACCCACATGTCAACCATCAATTCTAGGCAGATTAAAAAAAAGATTCCTCACAATTTTTACATGATAAACTAAAACATGATATTCTAAAATTAGTATTTTAAAGAATAGGTTCATATTAGTGAGAGGGATGATATCATTTACAGTATTTAGCTAATGTATATCTGACATCTGACATCATAGTGACAAACCATTTGTTATATATATAATGACAAATAGTTTGAGCTGTACTGCAGGTAGTTTCCTTTCTTACTTTTTATTTCTTCTAAATTAAAAATCCTGACTCATTTGGATAGTTTGGTTTGTTGGCTCTGTCCAATACATTTGGATGTTCAGACTGAACATAGTCCTAGAAATTATGAGCTGATTTCTCACCACAGACCTCTTTCAGTGCTTGGTAAACAATAATTGATGAGCATATTAGATTCAAGAGCTAGAAGGTTGGGTTGAATGTTCCATCAGGGAAGACAGCAACAATTAGATATCTAATCTACTTTTTGGTTGCACTTGGCAAGCATGTTCCAGCATTTGGACACGTTTTTAAAACATAAGCTATGATATACCATCAGTTCTTTCTTTGACCAATAAATAAATAAAAATCCATTCATTCGGCAAATACTAGCTACTGATGACACTTCTGGGCACTAGAGATACAGTTGGAAACAAGAAGATGGTCTCTGTCTTTACAGACCCATAACAGGATTTCTTATACTTAGCATTAAAATCTTAAATTCAGCCCTAAAATAGCACATCACTAGAGAAAGCTACCTAAATAATAGAAATGGCTTTTACAGACATTAATTAGTGTAATAAAGGTATGTTTTTAACTAATACCACATTCTAAAATCTTTTGTGAGGCACTGTTGCCTCCAGTATGTTATGTGCTGCCCATTTCCTTCATTTTTATAAGAAACTGTCACATTTTTCACTATTTCTTTCAATTATAATCAGGGTCAAGAGGCACAGTAAAGACTACCAACTGTTCTTTGAAAATAAAATAATGTTGCCTGTCCCAGTCTAGCGCGACTTCCTTGATTCATGTGGCAATGTCCTTTTGTCTTTCCTTACCTGTTACTACTGATCCCAACTTACCTTTTCCATTCTCCTTCATGGCTCAGAATGTAATCATTAACTAAACCAAACAAAGCATTCTTCTCTTATGATGTGGATTTTCATTGAACAAAAACTCATCAAGCAATTCTCTCTCATTTAAGTTCTGTGCATATGCCAAGAGTTGATTCATAATCTGCACGTCACAGGTTTTTCTCAAATGTAAAGTAGAAGATCTTCTAGAGTATGCAAACAATAGTAACTGCTTTTGTGCACATATACCATAGATATTATGCAATATCTGTTTGATGAAGGAATTTTGCCAATACCCTATTCTGCTTTCTCTGAACATTGTATTTGTCATTAACTTGAAGCTGGCCTTATTAAGCTTTTCAATAGTAGTATGACTTGTACCCTGTTTTCTCTGTGTGGAGTACAGCTCTGAAAATTGTCTCTGTCATTTTGACCTCTTTTCTGATATAACTGTAGAATATATCAATCTCATTTTGAAAAGCACAATTTTGGATTTGTTCAAGAAAAACTTAATAGGTTTACCTGTGTTATATTTAAAAATAATAATGACTTCATGCCATTATTTGATAAAAGGACAGTACACAGTGAAGTGAGGTTGAAAGGACTGATGGTTCAATAAAATCTAATTTCAGATATTCACCATTATCCTTTTTTCCTTTTTGGTTGCTTGTGTTAAATCATCTTACTCAAGGAATCATTTGTCCCATCAGCTACAAATACATATTCTATATTTTGCACTGGACTCCTATTCACTATTTATAGTTATAACATTTTTATGAGTTCTAATATTTACCTGATTCATTCTATCTCTACTTTTTGCCCTTCAACACTGAGGCATTGAGACATTTTTTGGAACTGGTCTATAATACCTATAATCAATGAAAATTGATATGAATAATGGCAGACAATGTAAAAATATGTCAGCTGAGATGAACTGCACTCAGCTGACCAAATATTAGCCAAAATAAAGTGATTAACAGTCTTTCTAGCCCATTACAATCTTTAAGAAGATAAAGATTAAGAACAGAGTCCTACAAAAATAATTCATGTTATTTCTAATTAACAAAATGTGTGCGAATAAAATGACTTCACTGATTTTTCCTCTGAAACTGCCAAAGCACCTGCAGATCACCTGATAGACTTGGGTGGGTGGGAGATCTCCAGTGGTCTATGAGCCACTTGAGAAACTCTGCTCTCAGCCTTCCAACTTGCCTTAGGTCTGTGTAACACTCAGGCAAAAGCTGTCATGATTTCAGGCTCCACTATCAACTCAAACTGAACTTCTTGAACACATTTTTCTTACTCCTCGTTCCTTACCTCTGCCCAATTTCTAGCCACTTCTCTTGCTAACCTGGTCTATGCAAACCTCTCCTCAACATCTCAAGTAAGGAAGCTTGGGATAACCCCTAACACTGAATTAGGGCCAAATCCTACTGCTGTTCTTATAAGGCAGTTTTCAACCTTGGCAACTCATTAAAATCACCTGGAGAACTTTAAAAATTTTTTAAAACACTGCTGCCTAGACTCTACCCAGATCAATTTAATCAGAATCTCCAGGTGGGGTCCAAGCACTTGTTTTTTAAAGCTTCCTTGGTTATTCCAATGTGTAGACAGCAGGAGGATCACTGCAATACGGGGATGCTGCCATAGGCATCTTCCATAGTAGCCACACAATTATGATGCCTGCTAGGACCACCCTTGTTCTGGATTCGTCATCTCTCACCAGGGTGACTGTGACAAGCTCTACACTGGATTCTCTGGATCTAGTGGCAACTACTGATGCTGGTTCCTTTTATGTCTATTGTCATCACAGTTCCCAAAATGGACTTCGTCATCTTTGGCTCTTGGCAATGTCACTCCCTCCCTCCAGGACAGTGGTTCTCAACTTGACTACGTGTGGAAATCACGAAGGCCTTTAAAGTACCAATGTCTGGACTGCACCCCACACCAAATAAATCACCACCTTCAGGGATGAGAACCAGGTATCAATGTCGTGTAAAATTGGCCAAGACTGAGAATCAATATTCCAGGACATGCAGTGTCTAGTATGACTAGCACATCTAGGTTAGTTTAGCTATCACTACTGAGCTTGGTTCTGAGCTTCCTGACATCCAGTCTCAACAAAGAACTTCTTTCTCTCAAGAGCTTACAGTCCACTAGCAGAGACAGACTTAAAAAAACAATCATTAAATCACAGTCATATGAGTGCTATTAAAAATATTCTGAGGAGGGAAGAAGTAATGGCCGGTAAAGTTGGGAAGTCTTCTCAGAGGAAATTATAGTTGAATGAGGTCTGGAGGGATCATCCCGCCCAAAGAATGAGCAAAAGATGTTTTCTTAGACATATACATTCACCTTTTAAAATATGTTTATTATTGACACACACTGACACATAATATTTCTATTACGTGTTTTTGATCAGTCAAGTCAGTGCTTTCCAATCTTTTTAATGCCGTGATACACAGAGAAAATATCTGTATATTCCCTCATTAAACACCAAGGCTCCTCGTGGCTGGAGGTAACAGACCTGAAACTCTGGGTGCCCAGGTTCCTCTTGGCTTCTTGAGAGCTGAGGGTTACTATATCTCACCATACCTGTAACCCATCTGCAGAACACCAGCATGCCAAGGCACACCTGTGAGGATGCTCCAAATTAGGATGCCTTTGGCTACCAGTAACAGAAAAGCCAATTCAAACTTGCCTGGACAATGAGGGGTCTCACTCTCTCATGTACCAGAAGCACAGGGATGAGCCTCCAGCTGTGGAATGCCAGGGCTCTGCTCTGCTCTTTACCGTTTTCTTAGCTGTGCCTTATTCTGGGTATGGGCTTTGTCCTCAGGCTGGTGCAAGAGGGCTGCCACATTGCTAGGCTTCATGTCCTGACGTGACAAGGTCAGGGGAGGAAAAGTGGTGTCCTTCCTTATATGTCTCTCTCTCTCAGTGAAGAAACCTTTCTCAGAAGCCTGCAGAAAGGTACTCCTCATATCCCTCAGCCAGAATCATGTTGAATGTCCTTGCCTAAGCAAATCCTTGGCAAGGGCAAATGGGACACCATGATTGGCTTAGATGAACCATGATGAATTCATGGAAATGTGGACAGTATTCGCCTTCTCTGAGGCACGTGGGGAGGGGTGCACAGACAAACAAAATCAAGGCTCTTCCAGGAAGGAATAAAGTGGGACTGGTAAGCAACCAACAGGGTCTGCATCCTAGCAGAAAGGGGCTGCACAGCATGGTGGCTAAGGGCATCATGTGGAGTCAGGCAGTGATCAGACCCACTCTACCATTTACCAACTGGATAAGTGGGCCTCAGATTTCTTCTCTCTGAAAAAGGAATGACAAGAGTTCCTAACTCAGGGGGTTGCTGGGAAGATGAAATGAGGATTAAATGTATAGTGCTTAGAACAGACTCTGCTACATATTGCAGCTCAATAAATGTCAGTGGTCATTTCTGTAGTATCTGTCATAGGTTCGAAACAGCAAACAGGCAGGACCAGATCTGTGGGCAAGAGGGGTTTTCTCTGATTAGCACTGAGCCAGTGCCACATTGCATTTAATAAGTTCATGTGTTTTTCTGTATATTAATAACTTAATTTAAAAAATCCATGTCTTCTTGTTGCTAGCAAATTACAATTGGAAATACTTCAAAAGTATTTGAAGATATTACTGCCAAAAAAAAAAATGTTCCTGAGTAAAAGGTAACATTTTACAATTGGAAATAATGCAAAAAAAATCTATTGTTTCCTGGGAAGTATATTAAGAGAAATATAATATTATTACAATGAATATTTATTGAGCCTTGACTATGTGAAGGGGACTGCTGGAAATGCCTTACATGCATTATCTCATTTAATCCTAAAACCAATCTATGGAGTCAAGTTTATCAGTAAAACACTTTTAAAGTGTAAACTTCCCTACAGTGTAATGTTAAATGAAAATTTGAGCTACCCAATTTCCAGGTCTAAGACATGCTTTCTTCCCTTCCTATCCCCCCATCCCTGTCTTAGTATCTCTGAACTCAGGATGCATGTTACAATCACTGTTTACACTTACTATAACAACGAGGTCCTCCTTCTTTCTCCCCAGGTTGTCATTAACTTGGTGGGGCATTCCTGGAAAGGAGGAGGCACAGCCGTTACAGCCCTCTTGGAGTCAGGCTCCATGATTTACTCATTAGCCAAATATATGCTGATGAGATGCTCTCTTCCACAGAAGGCTTTGAAATGGGAACCTAATGACTAATTGCAGTATTACATTTCCTCTGGTGCTGGTAGCCAAATAATTCCCACTTTAAATTGTAGAAATTATGTGAAACATTCTGGGCTGGAACATTAAAGACTAAGTGATATGTCACCAATCCTGCAGGTGGTTTATAGTCAAGATTTATCACTTTGCTTCAGTCCAGGGACCAAGAAAAGAACTAGAAATTCAAGAACACCATTTAAATCCTGGATCTATCATTAATTTTCTGGGTGCTATAGACAGGGACTGAAATGCCCCGGGCTCTCCTTCTTCATCTGTTAGAAGATATCAACTGTCCCTACAGAAGGTCTAAGGATATTAAGAGGAACTAATGAGATTGTTTTGGTTCCAACATACCTCACATTTTCTCCCACTCGTATCTGTTTCCTCTTTTACCGCACACAAAGGTCCCAATCTCCACCCCATTAATGATGCAACCTATTAAGGAGATCAGCTACTCTGGCAGCTAACATAGTTCTGCTTCATTACTTCTTGAATTAATTTCATTTTCTTCAATCATCTGTAAGAATCTCTTCAATTTTAGAAAGGTAGGTATTAAAAAATCAGCAAAGACGCAAACAGAGTTCACGTGGCCCATGGCAACAGCCTTTGGCTGTCCTCTTGTCCCCGGGTTTCCCCAGCCAGGCCAGCT
Organism: Cheirogaleus medius; assembly: GCA_008086735.1. Taxonomy (NCBI): domain Eukaryota; kingdom Metazoa; phylum Chordata; class Mammalia; order Primates; family Cheirogaleidae; genus Cheirogaleus; species Cheirogaleus medius. Next base: position 222,802 of record VBSM01003179.1, on the reverse strand, counting down.
CCACTGGCCACTGGGGTTCTTGCTAACAGCACAAACCGGATCAGGCTCCTCCCACACTTACTATCCACCAACAGCTCCCCTCGGTCACAGAATGAGATCCACACGCCCTGGGTGGGTGGAAGAGGTTCTTCACAATCCGTCCCCACCCACTTTATCTGCTTCACATTCCATCATTTCCTCCTTGCACCCTATACTCCAGGCTCCGCCAAACTGTTTTGGTTCTGCCATGAAATTTGTTCCGGTCTGATCTGAGGACTATGAACCTAAGTGTGAGAGTAGGGGGAGTCCCTAGATCTGAGGAAGAAAATCCTAGGTCCTGAAGCAAACAGTAAAAGTCCCTTTCTGGAAAAGGGGACAAGCCATAGCAAATACAGAACTTTGTGGTCCCTGGCATCCCTGAGTGTGTGTGTGTATGTGTGTGAGAGAGAGAGACAGAGAGAGAGAGGAAGAGAGAAACAGAGGCCATTACAACAGAACTTCCTAACTCTTCCACTACCAAATCTACAACCTCCCTGCACCCAACTCCACAGGCCCCCCCCCCTTTTATGACAGCAGGAAAACCTCATGCGTGCTCCTCAGACCACACTACTCTTACTCTAGATCCCTAGCCCTCTCACCACCTCATGCGTGCAGCCGCTGTAATCATCTACTGTCCTCTCCACGCTGTCCTTTTCTCCTCAGCTTCTTCCTCTTCACCCCGGTCATTCTCCTCAGCATACAAATGTGCTCCAATACATTGTGCCCTTAAACCATCCTCACTTGACCTCACATCCTTCTCCAGCAACCTCCCTATTTCTCTACTCTTATAGTAGGACTCCTTGAAAGAGCTTCCTGTACTTGATGTCTCAACTTTAGAGCCCCGCATTCTCTCTCCTTAACTTACTCCAATTAAACTTTCTTTCCCATCATTCCATCACAATTGGTCTTTTGAAGGTGACCAGTGATCTTACCTTCACTGACCCAAATCCCACAGTCCATTCTCAGCCTTCATCTATTCTATTTCTCAGCAGCTGACACTCTTGACTGCCATGGCTCAGTCCCCACACCTCTAATCTTCTCTTTCTACGTCCTTCTGTGATGTGTTTCTCTAGGCTCATGACTTTAAATACTACCTGTATACTAAAGACCCCCCCCAAGTATGGACTGCCTCGTGAACTCCAGCTACATTTCCACGTAGACATTTCAAACTCAACAAATTTAAAATGAACCTGGATTTTCTCCTACAGACTAGTTCTTTCCCTGCCATCCCTATGTCAATAAAATGGCACCAACATTTTGTTCAGGCCCCAAATCTTGAAGTTATTCTTGACTCTTCCTTCTCTCACATCTCACATACAATCCACTCCAAAATCCTGACAGCTCTAAATAAAATACCCTCAATTTTTTTTTGAAACAGAGTCTCACTCTGTTACCCAGACTAGAGTGCCATGGCATCAACCTAGCTCACAGCAACCTCAAACTCCTGGGCTCAAGCGATCCTTCTGCCTCAGCCTCCTAAGTAGCTGGGACTACAGGCATGCACCACCATGCCCGGCTAATTTTTTCTATATATTTTTAGTTGTCCAGTTCATTTCTTTCTATTTTTAGTAGAGACGAGGTCTCACTCTTGCTTAGGCTGGTCTCGAGCTCCTGAGCTCAAAGCAATCCTCCCGCCTCGGCCTCCCAGAGTGTTAGGATTATAGGCGTGAGCCACCACTCCTGGCCTAAAATACCCCAAATTTGAACACTTCTTGCCTCATTCACTGTTGCCACCCTAGTTAAGCTACCATTATCTCGCACATGGACTCCTCCGGTAGCTTTCTAATCTGTATGTCTGCTTTTGCCCTCACCTGCCCCTCTGCCCTCCCTTTCCCCCAGAATCAGCATGATCTTTTCAAGTAAAAATCAGTCATGTTACTCACTGCATAAAACCTTCAAATGGCTCCCTGCAAATCACTCAGAATAAAAAAACGTATATTAAAATACCATCATCATTTTTCACAGACATAGAAAAAATAATTTTACACT
>VBSM01003179.1:210469-220695 GCA_008086735.1 Cheirogaleus medius | reverse complement strand
AAAAAATAAAAAAAAAACTATAAAGTGCTATATAACTGGGTGCTCAGCAACCCATCCCACTGCATTTCCTACCACTCTTTCCCTTGTTCATGCGACACCAGCAGCCTGGCCTTCTTGCCGCTCCTCCAGCTTGCGCAGTCAGTCCTGTCTCAGGGCTCTGCCCCATCTGGCCCTGCCCTTGCTTCATTCCGGTCTGTGCTCAAGTACCACATCATCCGAAAGTCCCACCTGAGCTCCCCGCAGAAAACTGCAATTTCCTTACTCTCAGTTCCCTGACCCTGCTTTATTTTTCTACACAGCACTTTCATTATCTGACACACATTGCATACTTGTTTGTTTGCTCATTGTCTGTCTCCCTCAAGCAAACTTAAACTCCACATGGAATAGACTTGGTCTGTTCTGAGTACCTGGAATAGTACTTGGCACACAGTGGTATTCCATAAACACTTGTTAACTGACAGATTAAGTGAAGGATTAAATTCTGGGATATCTTCACGTTTGTTCCTGAAATGGCCACTTTTCTATTTCCACAAGGCACATACTGACTGCCTCAGGTCACTTGTGCCCTGGCCTACCAGGCTTCACACCACCCCGCCTGAACTCCACTCCCAAGGGCAGCCCCCCTGAGGCCAGGAGTTCCCCAGGGCACAGATTTTGTTTGATTTATCTTATATCTCCAGTGCTAAGAGTTTCTGGCACAAAGTAGCCATTTAATATGTATCTGTGGATTGAAATAAATACACCAGTGGGGAGAAGGATATGAGCAGGAGAGGTTGGTCAATGGGCCCAAAGTCACAGTTAGACAGGAAGAATAAGTTTTGTTGTTTTATTACACAGTAGGATGACTATAACACATAACAACATAGCATATATTTTAAGAAAGCTAAAAGATTTTGAATGTTATCACTACAAAGAAATGACAAATGTTTGAAGTGATGAATATAGTAATTACAAAAAATTGACCATTACACTATGTATACATGCACTGAAACATCACAGTGTACCCCATAAATATGTACAATTATTATGTGCCAATTATAAATTTTTTAAAAAAGTAATTGTGAGGATTTTTGTTGCCTTCCTTTTGTTTCTTAGGGGGAGCGGGGGGGGGAGGGCTTGTCAAAAATTAAAATGGAACTAATAAATATCCTCCTTTTAAAAAAATAATATGCCAGGTATTACTGGGAAACTCCATGGAGAAAAATAAATAGCCCAGATATAGTTAGATGAAGCAATAACTTTCCATAGATTTATCCAGGCGTTATTTTTTGAAGCATAGATCCTACCAGAAAAAAGATAGCAATAATTTAAAAAAATAACAGTGAGACATATATATAACAAGATGGGAAGTATATTTGAGGGAAACAAAAAGTCAAGTGCAAATATTAATATTATAGTTTGGAATATGAGAGAAAAAAATGGAACAGTATAATCTTTTCCTTTCTGAACAGTAACAGTGTTCGAGAGTCATAATCATTCTACTAATATTGGATTGGATAAAAAGAGTGTTTTGGTTAAACTGAACGAGTTTTGTCTGTAATATCCATTAAAATCTGGTTTAAAAGGCTGCTGAGCTTTGTGTGTCTGGTACTCAACTTACCCAGAGGGCTGGAGAAGCCAGAATGGAGATAAGAACAAATGAACCTCTCATTCTCTGCTTGAGCCTCTTCCAGATGTCAGACACTGTGCCTGGCACTCAGCACATGATAAGAAACAGTAGGCCCTGAGCTCCTTGACGACCGAGGCCCAGAGAACGAAACAGGGACACAATGCATCACAGTAGAGTAGGAAAAGTCAGTAAGAAGAACAGAATGTGCAATGATTGGAGGCTGGAATTAACTCACTCTGAGGGATCAAAGACAGACCACAGAGGAAGAAGTTCCTGAAGAAGGTTTTCAAGGATGAGGAGAAGCTTGCTGGGCAGCAGGAAAGTGAGGTGGGCAAACAGGAAGGGCAGGTTGGGCAAAGGGAACGAGATGTGAAAAGGTGCGGAGGCACGAAAAACCCGGAGCATGGAGGAATCTGCACTGAAAGAGAGCAGTGTTTCTGTTGAGTGGTGTGGAGCAGAGACCTGGCCCAGGGAGACAGGGAAGGGCCTGTGTACCATGCTAAGGCAGTGAGCCAGCTCGAGCTGCTTTTCAGGCAGGTTAGACAATCAGGTTTGCATTACAGGAAGATGATTCTGACAGAAGTGCAGAGAATGAATTTGAGAGGAACAGGGCCAGAGGGAGGGGACCCCTGTGGGGAGGATTCCTCAAAAAGAAGCCTGAAATGACAAGGACTCTAATCAGGAAGGACCTGCAGAAGGGAGAGAGGACTGTTTCAGGAATACTTTGGAGGAAAAACAGGCAGTGCTTGGTGACTGATTAATGTAGTAAATGGGAGGTTAGCAAGAGTTCAGGCTGACATGGAGGTCTGTGTCTTAAGTCACTGAATGGATGGCAGTGCCACTAACCTAGACAGAAGAAGGGGAGAGGATGGTGACAGCTATTAAAGAGTTGGCTGCAGCAGTGCTTGCTCACCTCAGCCCCCAGATAGCTGTTGGGGTTCCATTACACTCTGGCTGCTCTCTGGAGCTTCCAGAACCAACCTGGGGAGGAAGGAGGTACAAGTTCCCTGGCCTCTGGCCTCTCTGGAGAGACCTGGTGTCCCAAACTGGGGACACCACTTCCCTGACAATATGTCCCCACATCGCACTATGCAAAGGCCACATTAATAAAGGAGAGATGATGGAAACAGTGAAAAACCATAGCACTTGGCACCCTACAACTTCCAAATGATATAATAAGTTTACTGAGACATGAGTAAGTTTTGAGAGGCAAGCATGGAATTTTGAAGACTTAAACATTTTCTTATCACCTGTATTTATTTCTTTTCAAGTATTACAATCATGCGCCATTTCAGTCAATGATGGACTGCATATACAAATGTGGTTTCATCAGATTATAATACTGTATTTTTACTGTACCTTTTCTATGCTTAGGTATGTTTAGATACAAAATACTTACACTGTGTGGCAATTGCCTACAGTATTCAGTACAGGTTTATAGGCTAGGTGTGTAATAGGCTATAGCATTTAGGTTTCTGTAAATATACTCTATGTTCACACAATGACAAAATCACCTAACAATGCATTCTCCATTGTTAAAAGACACATGACTGTATTACTTCTATATGAGATAAATATTCTAGTTATAACTTGAAAATATTTCTGAATTTTATTCAGCTTAGGTGAATAAAAATAAATTAATAAGTTTTGATCTTCTAAACTACCACTACAATAATCAATCCCAATGAGCTCTGAATAGTCTCATTATATAATAGTACAGACTACAGTAGAAATGAAGAATGCTATAAAGTCCTTTGAGGTCCATGTAAATCCCCATATGGCAAAAGCCCACTTCACCCTCTCTCACAATGAATGTAATTCTAAAATAGCGACAGGAGGCATGGAGCAACTATTTGAAGACTCTGAAAAGTAAATAGTAGCAGCAGAGTTGTAGATGAAGACCAGATTTCAAAATACTACTGAACCAGTGGTGAGACTCCCTTTTTTCCACCAATATCCCCTGGACTGGACTCAAAGCAGCTTGAAACCCAGTGTTAGGCAACAAGACATGGACAGAAAGAGCTCCAGGAGAAATGCTCTAATTCAAAGCAGGGAGGAGTAGGGGAGGAAGAACCCCTAAAGCTCACAGAAAGCATGAAGAAAATCCTCCATTTCCTCTTCTTTTCTTTTCTCTGTTTGCTCACACCCACTCCCATGTAACCCTGAGAGGCTGTGGTGACATGCAGCTGGAGGCAGAAGGGTGGAAAGCACCTAAAACTGAGAGGGGGAAACTTCTTTTACATTTGGAGAAGCTGTGGTTCCAAGAAGCTGGGGCAAACACCTACTGCTTTTCCTGCTATGTCAATATTCCTGCTGCTTGACCCTAGACACAGGCACAGTTGTGGGCAGTGTGTGACAGAGGAGAGTAACAAAAGTCTCATCCTTCTTGCCAGAAGACCAAAAAAGGGAGGCTCAGGAAACCAGAAGTACCAGGGAAACTGCAAAGAGGGAGGACCCAGGGCACCATAAAAATGTTCATAAACTCCTGAGCTCACCCCCATGCTGTGAATGTGGAAATCTGATCCTAAACAGCATACCAGGGACTTTGAGAACTGCATTAAGGGACAGAGCACCAAGATCTCAGACTGGTCACTGGGTGCTATGCATGTGAGACATATACAAACAGCACTGCAAAATCTTTAAAAACAGAACAGACATTGAAACTATAACTTACAGAAGGCTGGTGAGAATTTGCAACCTAACCCCAACTATGTTGATTACTTGCCACTTATATTATCCATAGATTTAAACAAGACTCAAAAGTCTCACAACATAATATTCTAAATGTCCAGGATAAAAATTACTTGGCATATGAAGAATGAAAAAATTATCTCAACTCATATGAAAAAAGATAGTCAACAGATGACAATGTGAAATGAGAGAGATGTTAAAATTATCTGACAAAAACTTTAAAGTAGTTATAAAAGTGCTCAAGGAAATAACAGAGAACTCTCTTGAAATAAATAGATAGAAAATCTCAGCAAAGAAATAAAAGATATAAAGCAGAACCAAATAAAAAATTTAAAACTGAAAAATATAATAACCAAGATTTTTTTAAAAAACTTCACTAGATAAGCTTAAAAGCAGATCGGAAGTAATAGAGGAAAGAGTCAGTGAACTTCAACATATAGCAATATAATCCAATCTGAAAAACAAAGAGAAAAAAATTGAAAAACAAAATGCTCAAAGCCTTGGGGATCTGTGAAACAATACTAAAAGGTCTAATATTTGTGTCATTAGAGACCCAGAGAGAGAAGACAAGTTGTAGTGCAGCAAAAAATATCTAAAGACTTATGCCTGAAAATGCCACAAATTTGGCAAAAGACATAAACATACATGTCCAAGAAGATGAGTGAAATTTAATGAGCAAAATTTAAACAGGGCAAAATCAAACTTAAGACAAAAAATTCTTGAAAGCAGCCAGAGAAATCCTTATATTACTTATAAGGGAAGAATGATTTGGGTGACTGTGGATTTCTGAATTAAAATCTTAGAGGCCAGAAGGAAATAACACAGGATTTTTAAAGTAATTAAAGAAAAGAACTAGCCATCCAGAATTCTATGTGAAAATATCCTTCAAGAATGAAGATGAAATAAAGACATTCTCAAATAAAGGTAAATTAAGATAATTTCTTGTCAGCAGATCTGCTCTTGAAGAATTGCTATAGGAAGTTTTTTTAATACAAGGAAAATGAAACCAGAAGGAAACCTGAAACATCAGGAATAAAGGAAGAGCAATAGAAATGGTAAATACAGGGACTACCTTTCTCTTATTCAATTCTTTAAAATATGTTTGGCAGGCCAGGTATGGTGACTCACACCTATAATCCTAACACTCTGGGAAGGCGAGGCAGGAGGATCGCTTGAGGTCAGGAGTTCGAGACCAGCCTGAGCAAGAGCAAGACCCGTCTCTACTAAAAATAGAAAAAATTATTCAGGCAACTAAAAATAGTTACAAAAAAATTAGTCAGGCATGGAGGCTTGCACCTGTAGTCCCAGCTACTTAGAAGGCTGAGGCAGGAGGATTGCTCAAGCCCAGGAGTTTGAGGTTGCTGTAAGCTAGGCTGACGCCACAGCACTCTAGCCCAGGCAACAGAGTGAGTCTCTGTCTCAAAAAAAAAAAAAAAATATATATATATATGTATACATATATATGCATATATGTATGTATGTTTGACAATTGGCGGCAAATATAACACTGTCTGATGAGATTTTCAACCTTTGCAGATGTAATATATAAGACAACTATAACACAAGACAAAGGGGATCCTTAAATAGACAACTCCATCCAATAACAGCAGACTAGACATTCTTTTCACCAAGATATACTATATCCTGAGTCATAAAACTCTTAAATTAAAAAAAAATTGAAATCATAAAAGTACCCTCTGATAATGGAATTAACTAAAAATCAATATCAGAAAGATAATGGGAGAATCTTCAAACAATTGGAAATCAAACAACACACATCTAAACAATCCATGGGTCAAAGAGGAAGTCTCAAAGAAAATTAGAAAATATTAAAGGGAACAAAATAAAAATATAATATATCAAAATATGTGGAACACAGATAAATCAGTGCTTAAGAAAAATTTATGCCATTAAATTCTTATATTACAAAAGAAGAAAGGTCTCAAATCAATAAACTAAGCTTCTATCTTAAGAGACTGTAAAAAGAAAAGCAAAATAAATTCAAAGCAAGAAGAGGAAGTAAATAATAAAAATAAGATCAGAAATTTATTAAACTGAAACAGAAAAATCAATGAAACCAAAAGCTGATTTTTTGAAAAGATCAATAAAGTGATAAACCTCTAGCCAGATGGACAAAGAAACAAAGAGAAAAGAAACAACTTACCAACATCAGGAATGAAAGTATCACTACAGACCATGAAGACATTAAAAGGATAATGGGAAATACTATGAACAACTCTATACACATAATTCACCAATTTAGATAAAAGAAACTATTGCATGAAAGCTACAAAATTCCAAAATTCTTCCAAGATGAAACAGATAACATGAATAATCCTATAATTTTAATGAAATTAAAGTTGTAGTTAACAACCTTCTATAAAGAAAATCTCCAGGGCCAGCTTTCACTGATGAATTCTATCAAACATTTAAAGAAGAAGTAATACCTATTCTATACAATCTCTCCAGAAAACAGAGGAGAGGGAACACTTCTGAACTCAGTTTACAAGGCCAGATTACCCTGATATAAAAATCACTCAAGATAGTACATAAAAAGAAAACTGCAGACTAACATGAACATAGGTGTAAAAATCCTCAATAAAATATTAGCAAATTGAATCCAGCAATATATAAAAAGAATGTGGTTTATCCTGGCAATAGAAAGTTGGTTCAATACTTGAAAATCAACCAATGTAAGCCACCATATTGATAGTTTAAAAAAGAATAATCGTATCAATTAATTCAGAAAAAGCATCTTACAAAATTCAACATCCATTCAGATGAAATTTCTCAACAAACTAGGAACAGAAAGGAGTGTCCTAAAGCTGGAAAGGACAGTCACAAAAACCTATAGCTAACAACATACTTAACAATGAAAGACTGAATACTTTCTCCTTGGGATCAGGAATAAGGCAAAGATGTCCACTCTGACCACCCGTGCTCAACATTATAATGGAAGACCTAAGAATGCAGTAAGACAGGAAAAAGAAAAATTCATACAGAATAGAAAAGAAGAAATAAAACTGACCCAATTCGCTGACATGTAGAACTAATAAGTTAGAAATAAGATCCCGGGATACACGGTCACCCACAAAAATGAATCATATTTTTATATACTAGTTATGAAAACTGGAAACCAAAATTTAAAAGGAATACCAGTTCTAGTAATTCAAAAAAAGTGAAATACTTAGATAATGATCTAATAAAACACATATAGGATCTATATGTTGTAAACTACAAAACACTGATTAAAAAAATCAAAAAACACAAATAAGCATAGAGACATATGTTGGTAGACTGGAAGACTCAAAGTAAACTCACAATAAAGACGTCAACTCTTTCCAAATTTATCTCAAGATTTAATGCAAATGCCATTCAAATCCTAGCATAATTTTTTGGTAGCTATAGACAAGTTAATTCTAAAATTTATATAGAAAAGCAAAAGAACCAGACTAATCAAAACAATTCAAAAAAGAAGAATAAAATTGGAGGACTCATATTATCCAATTTTAAGATTCACTAGAAAACTTCAGTAATCAAATCAGATGTGGTATTGGAGAAGGGAGAGACACAGAGATCAATAGAAGAGATTAAAACATCCAGAAATAAGCCCACACAAACATGGTCACTGATTGTTGATAAAGGTGCAAAGGCAATTCAATAGAGAAAGTATAGTGTTTCAACAAATGATGTTAAAACATCATCAGATATGCACAGGCAAAAAAATCAACCTTGACCTAAGCCTCACACCTTACCAAATGTTTCTCTCAAAATGATCACAGATCTAAATATAAAGCATAAAATTGTAACACTAGAAAAATAAATCTCTGTGACCTGGAGTTAGGCAAAAAAATTCCTATTCTGACAAAGAAAGATTGATAAATTGTAAATTGTATTTCATCAAAATTAAAATCATTTGCTCTGTGAAAGATACTGTTAAGGGAATCAAAAGACAAGCTACAGACTAGGAGAAAATATTTGTAAATCATATAACTGACAAAGGACTTGTATCTAAAATAGATAATGAACTTTCAAAACTCAATAGCAAGAAAACAAAGCAATTAATACTGGGCAAATGATCTGAACAGCTACTATACCAAAGAAAATAAGCACATGAAGAAATGTTCAACATCATTAACAATTAGGGAAATACAATGAGAAACCACAATGAGATATTACTAAATACCTAATAGAATGACTAAAATTTTAAAAACTGACAATACCAAGTGTTGTCCAGGATGCAGAACAAGGAGAACTCTTGTTCATTGTTGATGAGAATGCAATATTGTAAAGCCAATTTGTTAGGAAATTTCTTATAAAGTTAAATATGCACTTAACCATATGAACCATTAATCCCTCTCCTAAATATTTACCCTAGAGAAATAAAAATTTATGTTCACACAAAAGCCTGTATCATGAACGTTTATAGCAGTTCTATGCATGTCTTAAGTTATATGGTAATTACATTTTCCTTGGAAAAAGTGCACGTGTGAGTGTGCATGTGTGTGCACACACACATACACAAGCTAGCAGGAAAAAAAAAATCAATCAAATGCAGGCAATCTCATCAAGACACTTTCTCTTGTAGATAAACCCCAGCTCCACATCCCCACCCTGCGCCACTGTATCTCTGACCTCAAGATCCCTTGCTCTGAGAGTGACAGATTTTGGGGGTAGGGGGAGGCATAGAACAAAGATAAAAACAAAGAACATCAGACAAATCCAGAAAACCCACGAAACAGCAATCAACCAATCAAAGGAGCCTTTGAACCCATCGTCTGGAAAAAACGCTGGGAACAGCCATAATAAAGAAATGCTTTGGCCCTCTACTCCCTCCACTCACCCACTCTTTGCAATTTTGTGCATAGATACCACTTCAACTGAAGCAAAAAGAAAAAAAGTTCAAGCACTTGCCTATAAACTCTGTTAAAGTCTTTGCTCTGGTCTTAAACAGAAATAGATAGAACAAAATTTCAACATACACAGGATTCTCAATGTATTTCTCAGAGAGGCTTTGCACCTCTAACTTAAGTTGCTAGGACATGCAGGGAATCAATTTGAAACAAAGAGAGCAAGTTAGATTTCTTTTAAAGGAGAAAAACATAGAGCTTACTTTTTGATGGTTAAAATTTTCTGTATCCTTTTCCATCAATCACCAGATTCTTCCCAATGCCCTGGTTATTTCTAGTGACATACAGAGTGAAGGGAAGGTACTGGCCAAGGTTACAAAGGCACAGACCAGTGGGTATCACAGGTCAGACGACAGTTGAGCCAAAGCAAAACTTTGACCACATCAATCCTTAGTAAAGAGTTAAAGAATTCATTGTTCAGGGAAAAATTCCTCCTGTATGTCCTGCAGAGGCACTCCCCTAGCTGGACTCTTCTTGTCCATCCAATCTATTCCGCTCACTCATTTACATACAACAGAATGCACTAAAGGACAACAGAACTATCTGTTGAAAAGATTGTCCTTTCCCCCTATGAATTAAATTTGGCATTTCTGTTGAAAATCAATTGACCATATATGTGTGGGTCTACTTCTAGACTCCCTGTCCTTTTATCATGCCTTGTCTTTTCTCAAGTACCTATGACTCCTCACTGTCCATCAGATCAAGTATAAATTTCCCATGCTGACATTCAAAGCACTTCAAACCAACAATTTAATTTGTCTCCCTCAAAAAAAATACTGTAGTATGTAGCTCTAAAAGATAAGGACTCTTTTTAACCAAAACCACAATATCATTCTTATACCTTAAATAATTTAATAATTCCTTAATATCATCAACTATCCAGTCAGTGTTCAGATTTCTTGATTATTTCATAAATGTTTGTTTTTGTTGGTTTGTCCAAACTGGGATCCAAATAAGACTCATTCGTGGCCGGGCGCGGTGGCTCACGCCTGTAATCCTAGCTCTCTGGGAGGCCG
>VBSM01003179.1:198619-210369 GCA_008086735.1 Cheirogaleus medius | reverse complement strand
AAAAAAAAAAAAAAAAAAAAGACTCATTTGTTGCAATTGATTGGTTTTTCTCTAAGTTTCTTTCAGGTTCCCCCATAACTCCCTCTTCTTGCAATTTATTTGTTGAAGAAACCAGTTTATTTGTCTTATAGAATTTAAGATTGCCTGGATTTTGCACATTGTATTCCTGTGGCATCATTTAATTTGCTCCTCTATATTTCCTGCAAATTGGTAATCAGATATTCTCGATTACCTATCAGATATTTCTATCCTCTGTATTCCCATATTGTCATTTAATTTGTTCCTTCATCTTCTGTATTTCCTGTAAATTGATAATCAGATCTAGAGGCTTGATCAGATTCAGGTTGGTTTTAGTTGTGCAAGAATATTTCAATGGAGGTGTTATGTACTCCCATTAAGAGGCACAAAATAATCATTGTCTAGAGCCATTAATTAACTAGGAGTTGTAAAACAATAATACTCTCATTCTATCATAATTTATTAGCTGAAATTCTTCTATAAAGAGAAATTACCCTTCTCAACAGTTTGATTATGCTGAGATGAGTATGTATAGGAATAGATAAGATAAAAGCTTGATTCTCTTTATTATTTACCAGTTTTCAAATAATGAGTTAATTCCTTGGTATCCTTAAAAGGTGCCTAATTACATGAGTTTATTTTTATTATTATGAACTCATGGATTTAAACATATCTGATGTATTTCAAACCACTGTAGTTATTATCTTACTGATGCTCAAATTGTCCCAGTGGAAACCTCTTCAATTTGGTTCCTGAGTCCTTTGGCTGTGGATCTAGTAATCTTCAATAGCTAGCTTCTTTGTTTTCTGGTATGACAAGAAACTCCAAGCACAAGTAGTACATTTCCTGACCGAAATTCAGAAACAATAATTTCTACCTGGAGTCCTAGTTCCTTTTAGTGAGAAATGATATTTAGAAATTGCAAACTGGGTGCTAGGGTGCTCACTGCTACTGGTTAGATGCTATTCTTTGGCCTTTCAGTTGACACAGCTAAAAAACACTTTTTCTCAAGATGCACTACATGATGAGTTCACACAAACACTTCCTATTCAAATTCATGACTACAGAGTTTTTACCTACTCTCATCAATTTTACTTCCGTATCTCCTTTTTTACATTCCTTAGATTTTGGTTCTCAAAGAATCCAACATAATTATTCCTTTGCTTTATCCCACAACAAACAGCCTCAAAATGACAATATTATAGCTACCACTCATGAATATAATAAACCACAGGAAACCAACGAGGGGCATATAATCAATTAAAGCCACTTGGAATAGTTAGGCAATTAACCCAAAACACAGTTAAGTTCATTTGTTTCATTCTGCTTTTAATTTTTAGGACTTGCTTTAAAAACAACTAGTTTTATAATTATGTACAATATTTACTTGATTCTAAAGCCAAATTTATAAAACAAGGTATAGTCTAACTCTCCCTCTGTCCCCTCCACCCTATCCCCTTCCTTCTACTATCAATAACCACTTAAAAATATTATTTTATTATATATTTTTATCATTTATATTTTCATTGTTTTTGTAAAATACCAATGGAACTGATGTTTAACATGCTATACTCATTTTCTCCACCCTGCTCCTTTTACTTAACAATACATCCTGAAGATCACTGCATATTCTTAGAGACAGCCCGCATGCTTTTGCTTATTTGCTTTGCTTATTTTTTTTACTTGCAAAAGTATTTTATCTTCATATGGTCTAATTTATCAATCTTTCCTTCTATTGGGTCTGGGTTTTAAAACCAGAAGTTTTCTCCACTTTCAGATTAAAAATGAATTCACCCATGTTTTTGCTAAGACTCAACATAACATTTTTAATGATCATCACCTCTTCCCCTTCATCCCTTATAGAGTATACAAAAGCAGCCCTATGTCCAGTCAGTCCATGTGGTAGAAGCAGCCCATCTCCCATTTAAAAGTTAAACATCTGATGTAGGTCATGCAGTCACCCTCCTAACACTGCTCTTTTCACACTCATGAACCCTTGGATCATGCAGGCAAAGTACAGAGACGGATCTGAATACGTGATTGTGTTTCTCCTTTACAGAGCTCCCCTGTGCCACCTACATTCACGAGATCAGATAGTATCCAAACCATCAAGTGCTCCAAATGCTAAGAGAGAGCTAGAGTCAAGGCATTTTGTTCCCTCTGTATTTAGAAGTGATACAGCAAAGGAAATATAGCTATAAGGGGGTAATGGGTTCTCCCTAAGATTAATCACATCTGCCAAGTGACCAGGGTAAGTAGAGGGGACTCACAAAGATGTTTTGTGGGTGCTTTTATGGAAGAGAGAAGAATTTTGGTGGAAAGAGCAGCTGCAGCCAGCTGCTCTGGGAAACTCTGCCCAATACCCTGGCATCATAGGCATGGCCTGTTTTGTCAAGTACATCCAATTTAGGAATGGGGAACAGTTTCTTATTTCTCTTTCCAGAGATGGATCATGTGTCCTATCTAAAGCATTTCTCTATCAATAGGCTTTTGCAAGAATGACTTCCACAACTGCAGTCTGGCATGTGGTTAGACAATGGCCTCACTTCTTTGGATCTCAAAATAGGGCAACAGAAACAGTCTGATTTTTTTCATGTAGAAAAATATAAATCAATGATACTCATATATTTGATAATAATCTAAGAGGAAATAATAAACAGGCAAACTAACTTTCAATGTACAAAAGCAGGATTCTCATACATTAGTTATTTAAGAAATATACATATGCATTAAATTTTATATATATTTTTATTATATATAATATGTGTGTATATATAATTAGTCTGTATGCTTTTTCTTAACAAGCAATCTAAGTAATTCTAACATAGGTGTCCTCATATTATACTTTGAAAAACTCTGCTCAAGAGTCTAATTCCTCCAAAATTCTATCTCACTTCCCAAATTTCTTGAATTGCTTTTTTTTGCCCCCAAGTCCTGAAATACTCTGACACTGATGACTGCCTTGGTGACTGTTCTATCCCTGGCATCCAGCACAATGCCTGGCATACAATATGTACATCATATGTGTTCGATAAATTAGGAAATAAAAATCTGAGATAAGTAGATATCCATATGCAAAAGACCCCTACCTCACACCATACACAAAATCAACTCAAATTGGATCAAAGACCTAAAAGTAAGAGCTGAAACTATAAAAGTCTTATTAGAAAACACAGGTAAAAGTCTTCAGGACATTGGATTAGGCAATAGATTCTTACATATGACACCCAAAGCATAGCAATTAAAGAAAAAAATAGATAAATTGGACTTTATCAAAAATAAAGACTTGTGTGCTTCAGAGGACACTACCAAAAAAGTGAAAAGTTAACCCATAGGATGGGAGGAATAGACATCTATCGTAGCATCTTCCCCCACACTTCCTATGAAAGTATTCCCTGGCATTGACCCCATAGCCATTGCTCTTCCTCTTTCCTTTTCTTGCTTTCTGTCTCTCGTCCTTTCCTTGCCATTTTTTCTCATCTTTTTTCTCTTTATTCCCATCTCTTTCTTTCCCTCTTTTTTATTCTGTATCTATGAAATACAACTTATATTTTTATTTTTTAAAAACAGGAGTCTTTTTTTATTAACATCACTAGGGAATTTGTTTGAGGGTTAAAAAGCTTGGGTACTGCAGTCTTTACCATGGGTTGCCCACTTCGGTATACTTAGCCAAAGCTTACAAACAGGCACACACAAAGTAGGCCTTTGATCTTGAAAACCTAGGGATCCCACTGGGATAAGGATAAATATTTATCTCTATTTGTTTTTTTCTGTTGGGGCCTGGTTTCTGGCTTGCTCAATGTCCTATTTGGCCTAAGACCAGCCAGGTCAGGAAAAGATCACTCCACAGTTCTAGCCTTGAAAACATGCAGGAAGAGCCTCCGAACAGTTCCCATATAAATTTTTAAAGGGTCATCTGAGTACACTACCAGTGTAAGGAAATACGTAGGGAGAAAAGACATTCTCTGTTCTCACACTAAGTTATAGAAAAACTCCAAATATGTAATATTCTCTTATGAATTTCTTCCCATACCCTCACCTAAGATAAGAAACATTCTAGAATGTTCTAGGAGGGCTGAAATAGCTATCTGTTGGCTACAGTGGAGGAAAAAAGTAAAGGGTCTGAGGTTTCCCAGACCAAGGTTTTCAAATCCTAGCTTTGCTACCTCTGAGTCAAGCCTCACTTTCCTAATTTGTATAACCGAGATAATAAAAACCTACTTTACAGAGTTGTTCAAAAGACTTACTGATATCATGATGCAAAGCACAGGGCATGGTTCCTAGGACAAGGTAGTACTTAAATTTTGGTAGAAACACTAGATATGTCTCACCACCTCTCTACTAATGGCTTAGGGGTACCAGAGCTTCAGGTCACTGTGCTCCTTGCTCCTAAATGGGAAGCAATAGAAAAGAAAGATTGTTCTCTAGCTCTAAAATGGAGACCTGCCTCTGAGAAAGGGGCATGTACCCATCTCTTCCACAAACCAAATTCATCATGCATTGGCAGGCAAGATCTACCAAAAGCCAGTTTTAAGCTTCACTGGGCATATTATGTATAGGGAAGGGACGACAGCAGATTCCCCAAGCCACTGCTTTCTGAAAACATGAACAAAGGCTTATGTTAAACAGCAGCAGGCAGAAGTCTGTAGCCCCCACCATTGCCATCACCATTGTCACCTCCCTACTTCCACTGTTGGTACTGCCACTACTACCACTGTGGCCATCACCACCTCCACTAGTAACATCACTAGCACCATCATAATGACCAATACCTCTCCTCTTTCCCCCATCACAGCCATCACCACCATCATCATCATCACATGCCATTACCCAAGACCCTAGCTACTAGAGAAAGAATAGCTAAAGGTAAATCTGCCTACCACAAAGCCTTAAAGAAGGTTCTATTTGGAGAACTTTTGAATCACCTGTGCAAACTGTGTCACACCCATCTCTCAACACGTACAAAAACAGCTCCACCTAAAGCTACTTGCTGTGACAAATGCCACTGAACTGAAGAGAGACTCCTAGAAAGGCGAACTCTCTCCTTCCCTACCCATGTGGACCAGGAGAAGGGAGGAAAAGTAAGGGCTGGAGCAGGTTCCCCAGGTCCCCAAGTGGGTCTTTAACATAGCTTTGTGCCTGGGCTACTTGCTGTGTCCCAGCATGTTAGGGCTGGGTGGGACAGGAGAGCGGCCATGACTGGGGCTGGCCATATTTCCATCTGCCAAGAGGCTGGTGTGCACTCTTTGGCCAGGAGTTTTGTTGCAATGAACTTGAAGCCTGATGACAAAAAAGCTCTGCCAGTGTCCTCTGGGAGGCTCATGTCTTGGGAGAACAAGTGGGGACATTTGCTGGTGCCCTGCCTGCTGCCATGAGGAAAACTGAAACAATATCCTTTTAAAATAGCTTTCACAGGAATTTTGCTGTATTTTCCTTTGAAGACATAAAAAATACCTAATGACTTTGTCCACATTAACAAATATGGGTCACAAGTTTTTGCTAAAAAAAGAAAAAGCTATTTTCATTTCCTTGCATCCTTGTAACAACAGTTATAAACAGCTAAACTGAATTTTTAATTATTCTTTTAAAAATACTTTTTAAAAAGTAAAGGTTATTCCTAGGCTGACACTGAATATGCCAGGTCTGTAGCTAGAAGCAAATTTTTATAGCTAGTTATAAACCCCTGAAATATGAGTTTATATTGGAAAAGCTAAAGCAACCTTAACTCTAACCACGCCAATGGGCGCCACTTTAATTACAGTCCCTGAATGGAATAAAACAGTCTCTCTTCTACGGTAGCATCACAAAGAACACCATTAATTCTCCAATTACTAAATGAGGAAACAACATTCTCCAGCATCCAAGCCAAGGAGGAAAGGAACACGGCATGTTCCAACTTAAAACCTTAAAACTGGGCTTCAAAGTTGCAGCTGCATGAGGAGGGCGCTCCCCTGTCCAGTAATGCTTACTTCACGCATTTAAAGTGAGTGGGTGTTTCTGCCAAGGCTCACATAAGACTGTTTGTTTAACAAATAAAAGTATGTGTTTCCTGGAATGTTTCTAATTGGGATTTGAGATCCCGTCTCCTAAGAAATTCTGGGCTTGGCTTTATCTCCTTCAAGATTCCTTTGACAATGTGGGTCCAGTCTCAAGGGGAGGGAAGAGCCTGGCACTCATAAGGGAGGACACACATGCAAAACAACGGGACACATGGCTGGTTTTCCACCAACGCATCCATCAGGCTTTCAACAGGAAAGACAAATGGGGAAGGTCAAAATGATATCCAGTAGGATTTGTAAATTGAGCTATTCAGTAAGCAAGCAAACTTCAAAAATAGTAACTTGGGGGAGGCCGATTTCCCTCATGTCCCCCATCCTCTCACTCCTCCCTCCCCAATCTGCCCTGCTCCCCTGGCCATCTTTGCAACAGAAGTTAAACAGCCCTGTTTTTCAAAGCCATGCTAACATCTTGGGAAATGCCAGGGCAAAAATCAAAGATTCTTTGGCTGGGCGTGTAATATAAAACTTGAAGTTGTTTCTGTTAAATAAAAACAGCCATGTTAATTTTGGTGCCATTAAAAACACAGGAAAATGCTGTTGCCAAATGGGGAGGAAAAAAAAAAGCTCACCAAATGGGAAGCAGTTGTATTTTCAAGACTTCAGAGTGGTATTATAAAAAACTAGAGAGCAAAACTGAGTGAGGAAAAAGAAGTATAAAAGAATAGTTGCTTTCTCTATTCAATTCTTTTCCTCCATCAAGGTTAAATAATGCACCTATAATTTCCTCAAGGGGACCCAAAATTCAAGTCTCAGGCGTTTCATTCCCTTGCTCTGTAAATAATGAAACATTTCTTGCTTGGGCCATGAGCTCCCAGTTCCACCCTCTGCAAATGCTCTCAATAACACACTCCCCTGGTTTACAGATTAACTGAGCTACACAGCAACCAGAAAAAATATTCTGTACTCAAGACCCTGTTTTGAGCTGAATTTGACAAGCAGTTGAAAGAACAGAAATTTTCTCTTTTCTGGTTCCACCTGATAATTAGGGAATATTCTCAGCAGTGTTTCTAAATACCTCTGAGTTCATAAATATAAGATTACATCAAGCTATACTTATAATGACAGCAATAATCTCAAATGACTCTCAGGAGCTCATCTTTGGCTGATTTTGACATCTTTGGGTATCCAAGAGGAAGGAGCCATAATGCCACAAAGGAAGCAAGAAAACTAGAAAAAGAGAGAAGGAAATGAAAGCTAAAGACTCTTGAAATCCTCTTTTTAGGGCTTGAAGAGATTCTGGAACATTGATTTGTTATTCCTAAAAAATATGTTGTGAGAGAATATTTTTGATTTTCATTTTAATTTTGAAGATAACTGCCTTACCCTCTTCTGGTTAAACTGGTGTCCACACACTGGGGAAATCACACTAGAGGTCTTTGACAAAAAGTAAAATAATGTTCGTCACTATTGCTATTCCTATTTCTATATCCATTCTTTCCCCCATTCAAGAAATAATAATAGAGGGTCACCTTCACACCAGGGACCGTGTGGTAAGCTGGTTGTGATACAATTCAACATCATGTATCTTTCACAGATAGTGTTCTTTTCATTCAGAAGGCATGGCTTCCACAAACTGACAGCTCAGCAGTGCCCCGGATTCTCAGTGATAGCAACTGAACACGTGAGAACCCTGGACTTAAAACAAAATCCAAGTTAGATTTCCCTAGTTCTGAAGTAGTGTAAAATTCTGAAAAATCCTCCAAATTTGACAAAACAGATTGCTACCTAAAAGTTCACTGCCCCTGGACAGCCAACACTTGCTTACTCTATACCTCCTTCCATTCCGCCTGGCGGGGAAACCCGGAGGAGACAGGTAAGTGTGAAGGATGACATCATGGAGGGCACTGAACACCCACAACTGCCCGGGAGGCTCACCAGCTAGGAGACCTCATTAGATCGAGGAGGGGTGAACAGCCTCTTGAAGGGCTGAATTAGAATTCAATGAGACTCAAAGAACTTGGAAAAAGTGGTTCAATAAAATGAATTTCCAGGAACACATGGAGACCAGTCTGAAGTAAGGAATGACTAACCATGTGTTAATAAAGTAGTAAAAGGGTATAGAGCTGTAATGATCTTTAAATGGAAAGCGAGTCAGCTGCCCAGTACAGTTGTTAATATTAAATATAAGATTCGGGGATAGGTGAATGGAATCATGGCACTAGAGGGAAGTGGTTCAGAATGCAGGCTCCACAGTCAGAGACCCAGGATTCCAAGGCTTTAAATGGGTTAATATGTGAAATGTACTCAGCACAGTGTGAGGCACAGAGTTAAGAGCTCAGTAAATGAGTTCTATACTCAGCTACAGAGACACTTTTCCAGCTTGCTGGGCCTGTTTTCAGACTTTTCAACTTTTGAGTGACAAAGAGAACTAGAAAATGATCCGGCAGAAAGCAACTGAGATAACTAAAGAATAGGAAAATGGAAAAGGGGGGTGAGCTCAGGCGGTGATGTGAGCAATGGGGAGGGAACAGCTGTAAAAAATAAAAATACACATGAAGCTTCGCTCACTCGCTCGCCTGTAGCTCACTGCTGCTGTGTGCACCCTCCCACACACACCAAGTTCCTAAGTTTCATGGAAGATAATTTTTCCATGGGGGGGGCGCAGACTTCTGTGGCCTGGTCCCTAACAGGCCACAACCAACAGGTATCCGGGGGGTTGAGGACTGCAGCTTGAAGGGGTCAAAGGGTCCTGCAAAGGGGCAAGCAGGGGGGTGTGCTGTGTGACACAAATGACCAACAGCTCCCCTCACTGGGCCCTCACTGGGCCTCTCTGCCCTTCTGTGATGGTTCTCTTTGTGTTGAGTGCCCTGCCAAACCAGCACAGGGATCACTGTGTTCTGTGTGTGTTTCTATAGCAAATAACCACCAGGGAGGTCAGTATGCTAAATACGTGTGTGTGTTTGCATTAACCTATGGTTTATGTTAATTTTGTAGCCACTAAAATGGTTGTCCTTTAGAGATACAAAAAAAATAATTTACATGCTGGTAAAGAACATTTTCTGCATTTGTTCTTCATTTTCATCCCTTATTAAGGCTGAGATAAATCACATCTATTGCTTGCCTCCCATTGATGTCACTGAAAAAAATTAGATTAGTCTGGCCACTGTGACACCATAATGGGGTAGCAGCCTAGGCTCTGCATACTATTTAAAATTGAGTTTGGGGTGGTATGCCCTAGACATACACGGAGGGGTAGATGGCATATGGACATTCAACTAAGTCTTTAAAAACTGTTTCAGCAACTCTGCCCCAGCTCAAGCCATTCTTCCTCGAGGAGCATGGAAATTCAGACACATTTGGTTGTTTCCATAACCCACTACTTTCTACTTCCCTTTCTGGCATGTCATTCCACTTCTTCTGTATTCAGATCATACTTGGCCTCTGCCCAAGTCTGAAGATTAAAACCATCAAAAAAGTCTTTGTATTCTCAACATCCTCCCATTGAAAAAAAAGAGGTAGCACTTTTTTTTCTCCATGTGGTTAAAAAATATTTCCCCTTTATTTTATTAAACCAGAGGCTGGCCTTTTGACCAGGGCTCTAGGTACCTTCTTGCCTGCTCACCTCTGAGACTGTGGGCTGAACACTCTATCCTAGAAGCCCAGCTGCAGGTCCCCACACCAGCTGGTGCCACTCACTCAACACGAGGGCATCATCTGTTAAATAAATAAAACCAACAACCTAAAATGCATGAAAAATATCTAGTTCTCTTAACCAGAAAAATAAATAGCATTTCTTAATGCCATTTATTTATTTAAACACAGGGTCTTGCTCTGTTGCCCAGGCTACAGTACAGTGGTATCATCATAGCTCACTGAAACCTCATACTCCTGGGCTCAAATGATTCTTCTGTCTCTGTCCCTGAGTATCTGAGAGTAGAGGTGCACACCACCATACCTGGCTAATTTTTTTTAAATTTTATTTTATTTTAAAATTTATTATTTTTTCACTATCCAGCTAATTTTTCAAATTTTTTATAAAGACGAGGTCTCACTATGTTGTTAAGGCTGGTCTTGAACTCCTGGTCTCAAGCAATCCTCCTGCCTCAGCCTCCCAAAATACTAGGATTACAGGCATGAGACACTGCATGCAGCCTTGATGATATTTAAAAATATCAAGTATGTGTACTTATTTTTTTAAAAAGAGGTTCTCTTTTAACTTCCAGAGTTAGTGAGAATAAGATGAACACAACTTTAAAGTTGTTAAAATTAATGAAATCTGAAGAACTACATTGTCACAAAACTGCTGAAAAGGGGCTATTATGGCTTCCACTTGGTTTACTAAATAAGGTCTTGGATCTAAATGAGCAAGATCTATACATCGACACATTAGGCTTAAAGTGAGAGACATATGTTTTTATTTCCATCCCTGCTCTATCACATGTAGGTTTCTCTAAGTATTAGTAAACCACACAAAAGTGCTGATATTTGACTGCTTTTGAAATTTCCCCAAAGAGAAATTTCATGTCAACAGGGGAGGAGCAAGATGGCGGACGAGAAACACCAGCAGACAGAGTGTCTCTGCAGAAAAGACAGCTTCTAGAAGATATTAGAAGAAAGAAGCAAGCAAACGACCATACATCGGACAGGGGTCGGAGGGAGGAGTGCCGGAGACTACAGGAGACTCCACGGGAGGAGGTTGCGAAGGAGAACCGGAAGGAGAGACCTCCGAAGCGAGTAGTTCGGAGACCAGCGGCAAGGGTAGGTAGAGTGGTTAACTTCCCCTCCCTTGCATCTCGGACTGCTGGTGGCCTCCCCAGCTGTTGGAGAGACCTGCGGACACCAGTCCAGAGATGGCCACTGCCACTGAGCAATGAGCCTGTAGCGGATGAGGCACCAGGTTCCCAACTCCCTCGGGGCCCCTCCGTGCACACAGACCCCACCGCGCGGCAGGCGCCATATTGCTGCACTCTCCCCTCCCCCGTCCCTACCGTGGCGGCCGAGAGAGACAATATAGCCACCAGCCGGAGGCATCTCCAGGGAACGGGACCTTCCCTTTTGGGGCCCCTACAGCTAACTGAGGGGTACCCAGATGGGGAGCTCCCTACCCACCAGCCCTCCCAGGTGCTGCTGGCCTGGTGATTCCGAGAGAATGGGGCAGACTCTGAGGCTTAGAGACATCGACCCAGCTGGGGCTGCCTGTGAGGGAATTAGGACTGGCACGCCTCTCCCTGGTGGGGTCAGGGATTGAACTCCAGGGCCCAGAAGTCAGACCTGCGGACCAGATCCTGCGCACCCAGGTCTTACATTGCCCGGGGCACAGAAGGGATATTCGGAAGGAGCCTACTAAGTTCTAGAGGCTGAAAGTCCAAGATCAAGGTACTGGCAAGACTGGGAGGTGAAGGTGACCTGAATCACTCGAGGGGGTAGTTCTCCCACAGGATCAGTTTCATGGAATTACAGGGAAGATTCGAGGGGCAGCAGTGCTGGGAAAAGGAGGAAAGTGACGCAGTGGATTTGCCGTGAAGGTCCGAGAATCTCAGTGGTACAGCGAGAACTGGAGTGCAAGCTGGCCACGCTCAGCGGCTAGCCGAACGGGACTGTGTGATTTGTGCCACAGCAGGACGACTTCTCCTTTGCTGACCTCCACACCCACGCAAGCAGGGAAGTGCCTGAAGTCGACGTGAAGAGGTCCAGAGCACATATCCCCGGATCTGCCAAGGATCATTCCTCCTG
>VBSM01003179.1:160217-198519 GCA_008086735.1 Cheirogaleus medius | reverse complement strand
ACAATATTTGTACCCCCATTATATGATGAAATAAAAGGAAAAATAAAAAATAAATAAATAAATGAAAAAAGAAATTTCATGTCGTTCCACCTATAGCAAGGCGTAAATAAGAAACAGGCACATCCTCACTTCCCCAAATATGATGGATATGTTATTGAAATCTTTGTGATTTACTGACTCCTTAAAATGCACCAGGCGCTCTATGCAGCATTGTTTACAATAGTAAAATATTGGAAAAACCTCAAAGATCCCTATTTTGGAAAAGTAAAACTCATAACATCTACAGAATAGAATACTATACAGCTAAATAAAAAAGAAAAAGAAACTCTTTAAGGCCTAATATTATATCTAGGATATAATGTTAAGTGAAAAAAGCACAGTGTAAAACAGGGTGTGTGTTCTATCTCCATTTGTTTAAGAAAAAGGAGGAAGGATAAAAATCTATACAGTCCTACTGGCTTGCACCTGCATGAAGAAACACAGAAGGTTATACAAAAAGCTCCCACTTAAGGAATGAATGGGAGGAGCGAGCTAGATGACAACAGAGGTGGGTAATAAAAACAGAAAAAAATTGCACTAAAGAAACGTACTTTTCAAAGGCCTTTTAAAGTTGATCCTTTTGTAAAATTAAATTCCTTTGGCAGAAGTGTCTTGAGATATTCCATTCTGGCCTACAGGATTACCTCAGCGAAGACAGACAAGTACTATTTACAAATGCTGTGTCTGCTTCTGGGGAGCTGGCTGGTGAAAACAGGGGGGTGGGACTGGCATTCAAAGGAAGAACAGCGCGCAGGAGGCTACCCTGACTCCGCACAGCGGCTGGTCACATGCTTGGTCCTTGCCTTCTGACTCGGAGCCTCCCTGGCTCCATTCAGAGGAGGCAGATAAGGTGACACAGGTTCTTTCAGAAGTTTCCGTCACGTGGTCCTTTCAAACACAGGTCAGATAATTGCTCTGATAATACTGAAAACAGATCAGAGCTGCTTTAGGAGCTGACAGGGCTCAATCTCTGATCCAAAAGTGACAGGAAAAGAGGTCAAGGATATAGAGCTTTGTCTAACTGGTGGGACCAGGACCCCAGCAGGGCTGGAAACCAGGCAAACAGACAGGGCTCAGATAGCTTTGTTGAATCCAGGTGGGATCCCAAGTCCCCAGAAGATCAGGCACAAGATTTCTTTTTATTTGTTATTAGATGTGGAAAAGGAACTAAGAAATGCATTTTGACCTGAACCAAAAAATGTCAGGTTTTATTCTACTGCCTTCTTTACCTTCTTTTCTTGGGGAAGAAGAGTTAATATGCTTATTTAAATTATTAAAGTTCAAGCTACAGTCTTGAAGGAAGACCTAACAAAAATGTAGGTGCTACTGTAAATGCTCCTTTGGTGAATTGAGAAATAATTCTATTTGTATAATTTATGTAATCTGGACTCAACAATGCTGTAACAAACATTTCATGTTGTCATACTACCATGGTAACTCATCATACCTATTCCTATTTTCTCCCTGGAGCTCTTATTTCAGAAAATCATGGGCACTCCAGGTTGATAGAGACTGCAAAGTTTGTGATTTACAATAATAAGCCACAAATCTTATGTGCTTTTTGACCCACAAAACTACCAAATTTCTCTCTAAGACTACTGAAGCAAAGAATCAGTATTTGCTGAGGGTCTAACATGTACCAGCTGTCTATACGTGGTCTTAGCTAATCTGCACTAGAGTCCTGGTAGCCTATGGCAGCTTACCAGCAAGGAACTGGGCAGGGTTTCACAGCAGTCAACAGCAGAGCTGGGGCTGGCATCAGTCTTTCTGATGCCAGGATCAATGCTCTCTTTCCTTCATCTCATACTGCCTCTCACGGGGCACAGGATATGAAATGCACTTGGTTGCCTGGGGCTTGCCCTTGCTTAGCTCACAACCCCTGAGCAGGTCTACACACTTCCATTGCTCAGCTCAGCTAACAACCATCATTAGGATCCACTTGCCCTGTGCCTCAGAGGCCAAGAGGTGCAGAAGCCCAGGCCCTGATCCAGCTGTCAGCACCTGCTGGGACTCATCACTCTGCATGATAAACTCCTCATCGGAGCAGAAAGCAGAGCTTGCCCTGCCTGGTGGGTGGAAAATTATCAGAGGGGCAGGGCAGAGGGGCCTCTCTGAGTAGCAGGGATCCAGTCTCATCACAAGCTGCTAAGAGGCAGGACAGGGGCCAGTCTTGAAGGAAGCTCCGGGGAGCCTATGACAACAGGGCCACGGAAGGGCCTGGAGCTTGTTTGTGAGGGTCAAATGAGAAGGTATCTATCTGAAGACACTATGAAAGCTGTGGAGAGTTAAAGTCAGGGGGTGTCATCATTAAAGAATCTGAAGGCCAGAAGGGGAAGGATCCAGACACTGTCAGGTTTACTCAAAGCCACAGACTCCCTTTCCCAATCCCAAGGTCGAACTGAGGCTTTTGTGTGTAAAACCAAAAAGGAATTACCCATTGTAAATTAGTCTGGGCTATGGGTGTAAACAACAGAAATTCAACTCAAATAGATTGGACCAGATAGAGAGCCCTTATTTGAAGAACCATGGGAAGGGCACACAAGTGAATGCCATTTCTCTCCCTTATTCTACTTCTCCTACATTCTCTGAGATCAGGCTCCTTCCTGCGGTAGGAAACATGGGCCAGTCCCTCTCACACAACATACTTGTCAGCCTTCTCTACTCTGCATTCCAACTGGGAAATCCCAGGGCAGGACTTGTGCCAAAGTTAAGTAATAAGATTCCCATACTGAGGTGCCTTTAGGGCAGAGGGATATAAAGAATAAGTGGTTTGTGTCCCTTGCAGGAGACTGTGATGCACTGCCATGGCCTGGGAAGATCCCTGAGTCTGGAGAGGACAGGTTGATAAACACAGATCTTCCTCTCAGACCCTAAGTCAGATTTCAGCAAGGTATCTAAGGGACCAGGCAGGGACCCTCTCCCACACATGCCCCTAAAAGCTGACTGAGGCCGGGCGCGGTGGCTCACGCCTGTAATCCCAGCACTCTAGGAGGCTGAGGTGGGTAGATCGCTCAAGGTCCGGAGTTGGAAACCAGCCTAAGCAAGAGCGAGACCCCGTCTCTACTGAAAATAGAAAGAAATTAATTGGCCAACTAAAAATATATAGAAAAAATTAGCCGGGCATGGTGGCGCATGCCTGTAGTCCCAGCTACTCGGGAGGCTGAGGCAGGAGGATTGCTCGAGCCCAGGAGTTTGAGGTTGCTGTGAGCTAGGCTGACACCACGGCACTCCAGCTGGGACAAGAGAGCGAGACTCTGTCTCAAAAAAATAAATAAATAAAAATAAAAATAAATAAAATAAAATAAAAGCTGACTAAATGGTAGAGCACACTGCTGGTGGTGATACCTATTAGTGAGGTAAATATCTGGATCTGGGCCTTTTTCTTTCCAACTTTGGAGGAAGTATTACAGAATGAGAAAATATACAGTTAGTCTTGAGAACAAGCACCCTCTCCCTCATCTCTACCTTTAGAAATACAGTACAGGGGGGAGGGGGGCATGGGCAATATACATAACTGTAATATTTGTACCCCCATAATATGCTTAAATAATAATAATAATAATAATGATGATGATAAAGAAATACACTACAGATCTCCTTCAACAGACTGGGGCCTCGGCCATGGAAGTCAAGAAAGAGGTGTTCCTTGGATAAAGAGCCTTCATCTGTATCCTCAAATAGCTGGAAACTATCGAAGTGTTGGTGGGTATGAGCCTGAATCCAACGAGTTCCTTTCCTTTGTCCATTCATTCTCCTCACCCCAACATCCTAACACAGGCATGTATGGCCACCGAGGGCATGAGAGAGACTCCAACTTTAAAAAGATAAAATTCAGGCTGGGTGTGGTGGCTCATGCCTGTAATCCTAGCACTCTGGGAGGCCAAGGTAGGAGGATCGTTTGAGCTCAGGAGTTCAAGACTAGCCTGAGCAAGAGTGAGACCCTGTCTCTACTAAAAAAATAGAAATAAATTAACTGGACAACTAAAATATAAATAAAATTAGCCGGGCAAGGTGGCACATGCCTGTAGTCCCAGCTACTTGAGAGGGTGAGGCAGGAGGATCCCTTGAGCCCAGGAGTTTGAGGTTGCTGTCAGCTAGGCTGACGACATGGCACTCTAGCCCGGGCAACAGAGTGAGACTCTGTCTCAAAAAAAAAAAAAAGATAAAATTCAAACATGCAACAGAGGCAACCCGAGACCACATAGGGAGGGTCAGAATCGTTCCCAAAGAGGTCTCTCCAGACACTTAAGCTGAGGATGTGCCACTTCAGGGGAGCTATACTAGGGGTGGTTACCAGAACAGGCACAGGGGCCAGGGAAGGCTTTCTGGGTCTGATTCCATGTAGTGTGGCCTGGGGACTGGGGCCTGAGCCCCCTTACCAGGCAGTGAGTCCTGTTGAGCTCTGGGGCCCATAATCTCCTGATTGCTTGCAGCTCTGCAAAGAGATATCAAAGCCAAGAAGAAATGGTTTGAAGCCAAAGGGTGGCTGTCAAGCAGGGAGGGCTGATGGAGTATGGAGGTAGTCCATGGGGAAAGGGTCTCAGGTAAGGGAGGAGAAGGCCAAGGGAGAAGAAAAACCAGAATTAAAGGAAAACAGGGTTGTAGCTGGGCCCCCTCAATACAGTTCTGCCATGCATGCATTAACCCTCCATCAATGAAAACAAAATCCAGGAACCTGGTGCCTGCCTGCTGGGGCACATAAAGCTTAGGGGATATAATATCTTCCAGGTGGATGTGCCCAGAAGCACACAAAGGTGCTTGACAGGTCGTTTAAAACTGACTGTCAAGGTCAAAACAACACCACCTGCAGGCACAACTGAAATGTCTTCATCCATCCCCTGCTCTGGGTTCTCTGTTGTTGTTTGTTTTAAACCAAAGCACAGTTTGAGCAGCAGACAAGTCTGACAACTGTTTAAACATATGTACGTGCAACTTATTAGCTTACAAATGGAGATATCTGGAAGCTAAAAACAAGAGACTCAGGGAGGGGAGCATGTTAGCCAATAACTCTGGAAGGACCAAAGGAGGAGGTCTGAGCAGTAAATTACTGGGTTGAAGGAAGAAGGACTTCATCAGTGGAACCCACTCCTGATGCAGTATTTGAAAATGCTATTTTGCACTGATGGTGTACAGAGCAGAGGCGGTTATTATGAAAGGAAGGGGCCCCTGCCCTTGAGATCTGTTTATTTTGCAATTAACTAGGGACAAGAGAGGCCCCTTCTGAAACTTCTGCTTGGGGGCCTAAAATTTAAATGCCTACTGCTGCCTAGGTGCCCAAGGAGTCCAAGAAATTCCAAGCCTCATGATCTAACTAGCTCTTACATCAAAAAGAAAATATATATGTATGTTAAATTGCTGCACAAAATTGAATTACTCCCACCCCTGCTCAAATAAAAAATCTAATTAAATCAAAGAATGTTAGGGTTCTAAGACACTCTGCAGGCTATTCTAAATCAACCCCTTACTTTTCCAGAGAAGAAAATTAGGCCAGGGAGGCCCAGGGACTTGCCCAAAGTCCCCGTCTGTGACTGGGTGCAGCTCATAGGGAGCACAGCTTCTTTCCAAGCAACAGACAAGTAGGGAGCACCGCCAGAGAACCTTCCCCACCCACTCACTAGCATGCCCCAACCTCTTTCCTCAGTCTGACTTTCTCACTTGAGAGAAGACGCCAGGGTATGGAGTCAGTGTAAGCTTCCCAGGTGACACCAGAGACATCCCACATATTCCCCACCCAGCACACACTGCTATCAGTATCTAACATCTGCAGCATAACCAGCCTGTTAGCATTCCTGATGCCAAGACCCCACCTCAAATCCACTGAATCAGAGTGCCTCCCAGATATTTCTGAATAGAACCATTTTTCAAAGTGTGTTTTGAGGAGGTAGTTTTTTGAAACCACAATGGTCCCACAAAATGCTCATTGCAGAGGGGGATCTCTCGGCACAACGTTTGGGGGACTGCTGTATATCCTGACTCTGTCTTCAAGAGGCACAGATACACCAGGATATTAAATCAGGATAATAAGGATATTAAAGGCTTTCTTAGAAGCCCTCCAGTAAAAAATCTCTTTTAACTTTGTTTAATCCATTCACTTCCTAAACTAATTAACCCACAGAAGTTCCTTTTCCCACATTATTAACATTCCGCAAAACCAGTCTTCCTTGAAACTCGCTTTTAGAAAATCCTGATTTAGGCTAAAGATCTTATATTTCCTTGTGGCCACAACATCACTAACATTCATCAAACCTGTCCATTGATGTGTTTATCGAATGAATTCTTGACTTTGCCCATCTATCCCTTTCCAATTGTCAGCTCTCAGTGGGATGTTCAGATATTTCACATATATGAAAAAAGCCAGAAACTGCAGCTGATTTATTCCCAAAGAAAAGTACCATCCTTAGGTTCTCAGGGT
The DNA here is from genome assembly GCA_008086735.1 of Cheirogaleus medius. NCBI lineage: Eukaryota > Metazoa > Chordata > Mammalia > Primates > Cheirogaleidae > Cheirogaleus > Cheirogaleus medius. The sequence goes on along the minus strand of VBSM01003179.1, from coordinate 192,068 downwards.
GTCTTCTTAGAGGAGACCAACTCAAAAATGGATCTACCAACTACAGTTTCCAACAACTCAGCAAGGTGGCCTCCAAGGAACAAAGGCCCAGTGGTAAGTTACCGACTGGGCTCATAAGAGCACCTCCTTCTCCTGGCCTATCCCAAGACTTGCCTGAGGAGCCAAACTACCATTCATACTCTCTTGGAAAGAAGTTTCAAGATTTCCATTTTTTGGTAAAAAGTGGGGAGGTGGTTATTTTTAGCAAGTTCACTGAGAAGGTGAAGGGCAGACTTGGTTTGTTCAGTGACTGCAGATTTGGCATTCTGTCTTCCGGGAACAATGTCTAGACTTTCTAAGGAGTCACCTCTATAAATAGTATGGTTAGTTAACCAAGAAATATAACACATTCTACTCTGGGCTCCACTCTGGGATTAAATCAGGGTGGGTTTCTGCATTGTACTCTCAACTCCCACATAGTATTCAATTTTTTTTAAAAAAGTTATCCATCTTTTAAAGAAGTATCTTCTCACAGTTGTGACCTTTTAATATAATCAAGTTAACACTTAAAGAAAAGGTAGCTGAGATATTCTTCCAATTACATTTTAGGAGTGAGGTGAAGAGACAAGGAAATTTCTCAACTACTTTATGCAAACAGGCCTTGTGGCTTGGATGCCCACCCGTTCCAGCTGTATATTGGCCACAATACAACAGAGGTAATGTGCTCCCTTCAAGCAGAGCTGTTCATACATCGTACCTTGCTTGAGAACTATTTCTGGAGTTGGTGTTCTCCCCAAAAGAAGTCTATCCTTAAAAGAAACACTTACCTAGCTTCATGGCCCACATATAAAAAAGTCCAGAAGCTCACTCTGTATAGTGGCCTGAGGAGAAAGAAACTGCAAGACTGGGAATCTCCCAATTTAGACAATTTTGTACATTCGACTCCAGTGCTCTCTTTCACCCAGGGAGTGTATGTTCTATTCAGTTACGAAGCTTCTGAAGAGAGGTAAGTGGTGAAGGGTGGGGGGTGGGGGGTAGCCTTTTTTTTGAAATGGAAAAATGGCAAGGTAGTGCTGCCCATCTCAGGCTCCAGGACTGGGAGAGATTAGGAGCCTACGATGACATCAATAGAGAGAGACGATTACAAATGTAGGCAGAGGGATGACTGCTTCAGGAAGGCCTTTCAAAGGCCTAACAACTTCTCTTGAAGGACGGCCCCAGCAGTGTTCTCTGAAGGTAGGACTGTCAGTCTATGTGTGTGGAGAACAGTTCAAAGAAAACAAAACACTTAAGTATAATCTTTCAGAGGGTGAGGAATCATGGCATAATGAAGATAAAATGCTACTTATGAATCTGACAAGGAACACAGCTGTTTGGTGGCAAGAAGAAGATTCTAGCTTAACCAAAAGCTATCAGTTCACTCTGCCTGGTGCTCCAATAGAAGAGAGGCCAGCCCCCCCCCAAATACTCATGTGATCCATGAATTTGCCTGGGACCCAGATTCTATGGCTGCCTCCAAACCAGCACATAGTGAATGCTGATTTTCAATGTTATCTTTGATCATAGTGACACTGTGATTTCCACGTGGAGACCCTGAAGCAAATATATATAGATAGATAAATCTTGCCTAAGTCTGAACCCCTGGACTCTGACAGCCATCCTAAGATGAGGCCATTTTACTTGTCTCTCTGACTCTTTGCTTTAAGTGACTTGGGGACATTATATATCCTCCTATACCTTATCTGTAAAACCTGGAACCTACACATGCATTCTCCTTACCTGCCCAACTTAGAACAAACTGGTATTATCAAGACTAACAAAATCACCACAGCCAAGGGCTTTCATAGGGTTCCAGAAGATCATTTTATGAATACCAGTTATTTCAGGATAAAAAAAAAAAATGAAACAACCAGAACTCATTAGAAGGGAAAAAGTACCTCCCCATAACATGGGACAGAAACAAAGTAAAATAATTTTCTTAGGAAGAAAAAGAGAAATAAAAAACAAAATGGAGAAATTGAACCCAAAGAAAGCAACAAAGGGGTTGCATCGGAAGGGCATAAATCACCTGGTGTGTACCTCATTACTCAGACTCGTTCTGTTTGTTCATCTCTACAGCAACGGCAGCGCTGCCGATAAACAAGGGATTAAAATTTTACAGAAGAAAAAAAGGATGGTGTGAGCTGCTTTCTATCCTTCACACCCACCTGTTTGAAAAAGCAGAAAAGAGCTATATTATAGGGAAACAGGGGAAAGACATGCCCATTCAAAATATTTTTTAAAACAATTCATGCAGAAAGAAAATTGAGAATTTTTTAAAGTCTGAGAAATAAGCAACAATAACAAGAAACAAAACCCACACACAAACCAAAAAGTACGCAGCACGTTGGAGAAAGCAGAGAAGTTGGCAGCCATGGTGAATCGAAAGGCACACCAACTTAAGGCTCAAAAATCTGATTCCTAAGGGAAAGAATCACTATGGTTGTATCTTGCCTTGAAACCAGGGGGGTCACATCTCCTGAAATTGAAAAAAGGACTGTTTTAAAGTATGGTGGTTTTGGTTTGCTTTGGTTTGCTTCTGTTAGCAAAGCTAACAAAGAATAAGCAAAAAAAAAAAAAAAATTTCTCAAAGCTGTGAAACCTTACTATTAAGATAATGACAGAAATTTATGACTGCTTCCTTCCTCGGCAGAAGGGAGCACAATTAGAAGGCTGAAAACAACAGGCCCTTTGTAGCAGCATGTTATGTTTTGCTTATTCTATTACGCATTGGCTGGAAGATAAGAATAAACAGGACAACACCCTGTCTAACCCCAGGAGGAGGAGGTGGAGGGAAAAGCTGGTTATGTTCATTCTTGGGCATGTACATGCACACCGTTTACTTGCAAATTGATGTACTTAAGAAAATTGTGCGTGCAATAGGCAGGAACTAGTATAAGCATTCAGAAGTCTTTTATTGCACAATCAAATCTTTTAAGTACAAGCCGGGTGTAATAGGGAGCTTTATAGTTTTTCTTTACTGTGAAGCGTGTTGAAAATATTTAAGTAACTGATAGTTATTTCTCTGTGCTCTTTATTTATCAATCCTATTTTTGTTCAGTCTTTAAAAACCATAAAAACTAGAATGAGCAAACATAAACATAGCTTCCCTCCCTCTGACCTATGGTATCAAAAAAGCTTGCAAGGAATCAGCAGCCACCAGGAGAAGAAAATGTGGTGATCTGCGACTTCTCTGTTCTCTACAAAGGGACAGTTGCCAGTCTGGGCACCAAGTGTTTGGATAGATCCGGCAATGGAGAATTCTGCCCAAGGATAGCAGCTGCTAAGCCAGTCGGGTTCTAACTGGCTGGTTACAAGATGGTATGGCACCGACGGTCCCAAGAAAACAAGAAAAGGTTTGCCCTCTCTTGCGGCCCTCTCCCCACAACCCCTGACTGCCTGGAATGACTAGCCCGACTCACCTCTGCCATTTCTTAGTGGCTCTCTCTTGCTCTTTCTCATATGGGTGTGTTGGCAGCTAAGATGACCCAAATCCTAAGGGCTCAGATGATCCAAACCCTGAGGGACCATGGGATTTCCTGGCGACCAAAGTGAGTTTTAGGAGGGGGCTGAGGAAAGCCATTCTAAGGGCTCCCTGCTCTCCAGCCGTACTGGCCTTCATTCTGCTCCTCCTGCTGCGGCAGTGGTTCCCACCTTGAGGCCTTCGGACTGAAACTTCCTCAGCCAGGGTTGCTTTTCCACCAGATGGTCACAAGGCTGGCTCCTTCCCATTCTTCAGTTTCATCCTGAATGCTACTTTTGAAAGAAGCCTTTCCCTCCTACCCTACCGATACTCCTGATTCTCCCACTCTGTCACTTACTTGGTTTTATTTTCTCTACAGCACATATCTTAATTATTTGTTTTCACATATAATATATTTTTCTCCCCTGACTAGAATGTCCACTCCATAAGGACTGAGGCCTCATCAGTCTCGTCCACCCCTGTAGGCTCAGCATCTTAAGTATTATCTGGCACACAGCACATACTTGATAGAAATTTATTGCAAGAATGAATAAATGAATAAACAAACAATAAACAAGTGAACAAGGCAATCTGGTATAGAATTGGTAGGAAAAAGGTCAAAGCAGAATTTGTCACCTATCACTAACCACACTGTTGCCATTTTTTCCCCTCAATTTTCCCAGTGAGACTAGGGGCGATGCTATTATGTGAATAATCGAGCTGGGAAGCTGAGGTATAGAATGTATGGCTTTATCATTCTGTGCTCTAAACAGAAAAACACTCTGAAATAATATGCAGGATATTCTTAAAATTCAAATACAGGGAAAAAAAAGAGAAGAATGTATTTGGATGTCAGCAAGATAGTTCTGCCAACCTAATTATGCCCCATGACATGTAATTGTGAACTGCTGAAAGACAAATGGTGAAGCAAAGCATTTATTATAAACACACACAGAGGTAAGACTGAGGTGTTAATTTTTAAGCAACTGTCATAAATCTGGTTCCAGGATATTATTCCATTAACATTATTGCTATTATAACAAAGAATGTAAGTGTAACGATGAACACCTTTCATGTATTTCTCAACACTAGGAAATTAGGCTTGCTAGCCAATCCCTAGTTGAGACACTGAGAACATACAAGGACACAATGAAAATGGCAGAATATAAATTATAGCAACAGGAAGAGAGCTCTTTTATGCATGGGAGATGCATTTAAAATGCACTCATACCTTTGTATAGATATCATAGTACTCAATCTAAGCCGTGGACACTCCACGGCTCCTGATACTGCAGATTCAGTCTTTACGAAGGCAAAAATACAATGAAACAAAAACAGAAAGCCCACGTGTACCAAAGGAGAAAAGTATACGAATGGAACTATCAATAGAGTGTCTTAAAGGCAAACCAGTGATCTTCCTCAGACTCAGAGCAGAATGAAAGCATCTCTCCCCTGGAATAGCAATTCAGAAGAGGACTGGGAGTGAAGAAGGGGTTAATAATTCATGGCTCCTGTTATATTAAAAGGTGACAAAAATCACGAAGTGCAGTACTGATAGATGTTCTAGTTATTGCTATGTTTGAAAAGCATTCCAAATCCTAAAACATTGTGTATTTACCATCTTATAAATTGATTTGTCATTATCATGTATTCAAGTTGTACAAATGTATTTTTCCCACTTTATTGAAATTACAGAATCAGGCTCAAAAACAGAATCAGAGAGAAGAATTTTAAGCTTACTCATATAAATTATGATATGTAATATTGAAAATACAGTGAAATCATTATGGATATTACCCAAAATTTAAAAAATCTCTTTAAAATGGTTAATAACAATTCTATTTTAATTCATGTGGGAATGTTTAATGTCATTTGCCAAAAAAGAATACTGAAATGGTATAAATGGTATTCATTATAATTAAGGCCTAATCACTAAAGAAGGTATAGAATTTATGATCTTGCATACATATTTATAAAATACAGACTCAGGAAAGAGCCATTTAATTTACCAGGAAATCCTCTGATCTCTCGGTGTATTATAATTAACAGGACCAATGGTAAATTTCAGGGTGGAGGTCTTTTTGGATGGCTCCTTCTAGCCTTGGGGTTTCTCTATTCCTGGTTAGGGTACAGAGTTGCCTTACAAGACTGTCATTTTTGTTCCAGCTTTGCTTTACAGAACCTCATGCAAAGCCTTGACCATAAATAAAACAGCAGGGCCGCAGCAGCCAGCTGAGTCATAAACCCCACTCAGCTGCATGTGGCTCAAGGTGTTGGGATCCCGATAGAGTCAAGCCAAGCAAGTGGAATCAATTTAAGTCAAAGCCTGGAAAAACAGAGAGCTCCCCCTTGCCCACCCCAACTGGCAGTGGAAGACACCACAGTCCCCCTTCCACAGCTCAAATACAGGGGATGGTAATGAAGCCCAGGAAAACATCTAGACCTGAGCAGACTTTATTTCCACAGTCTAAAAAGGAAAAAAAATGATAATTGACAACCAACCACAAACTCTTAAATATACGGTTCTCCTGTTTTTAAGCATAAAAGCAGTCTTGTTGCTGCTAAGTTATTATCACCATCACATTTTTTGACATTTGTGCCCAGTACCATTTGGCCTTAGGGTACTTAGGCTTATTACTTTAAAAATACAGAGTTAAGTGTGTTTAAATCACTTTAAATATCTTAAAAAGCAGCAAACACACAGCCTACCTGCTTGGGCATGCAAACTTGAAAAGAGAAGGTTTATAGAATGGCCTGCAGGTCAACAAATTCTGGTTTTAGCAGACTTATGTCAGGAAGGAGCTATAGAAAATAAGGTCCTGTGTATGAAAAATACTCTGCCTTTGGTTTCCTCAGGCCAGAACTTGGAAATGTTAGCAAACATGCCCTAAAAAACTGCAACTCTCATAAACTGCTAAAAACTCCCAAATAAATATGGCCCCTCAAAACTGTGTACAAATGAGAAACATTTAATGAACAACCCTTTCTTCACCAATAATTCTGCTTAAATTAAGTCCAGCAGACTCTTCAAAGGGACAAAAGAAACCCCCTTGTTAAGACAAATTCTATATATAGACATTCAAGACAATTACATGATGCACGTAACCAAATATATATAATTATTCTAGTTTCTACATTCCCATTATCTTTATAAATATAGGATAAAAAATCTGTCTAAATGACTTTCTCAGACCTCCTCAAGGATTAAGGCGAGTCAGCCAGCTTTTTAAAAGTATATGTATGTAGTAAAGATCAAAAGCAAATGTTCTGGTCAGTTCTTTTCTACTCATGGGTTTTACTAAGAATGTGTGCAGTTTTCAGGGAAAACACCACAAATGTCAGCTGCTCAAAAGCATGGAAATTAATTGGCAGCAGGAATTTCCTTGACTAATAGGGAAAAACTTAGAGTCACATGTTTTGATGAGCTTATTTTTCCCATCCTTAGTCAAGCATATTCACTGTTAATGATTAAGAGTTTCAAATAGGAATAGAACCAAGTGAAATCTTGAGTACATTCCCTTTCTTTTTTCAGTGGAACACAACTACCCATTACTAAGTGAACACTGGCATTAATGAATGGATTTTAGCTGTAAATAATATATAGGAGAGAGGTTCAACTTGCAGGTTTTGATTTTCTGTAGGAAACAAACCAAGACACAATAAGAATGATACATTTACTGTATTAAAAAATAGTAGTAAGACAAGTGACTCCCCCACCCTCCGCAGAAAGCTATCTGCTTTGAGCTGGTTTTCTAGCAGTGGGGATAGATTTACACTAATGCATCCATGGTCTCTCACTCTCAAGTCGTTGCCCTTATGACAAGTGGTCAGAATGGATGAGACAGCTGCTCAGGATTAGGTGAGCAGCCTGTGGCCTCGGGACCAAGTCATGTTACTGTGCCCAGAGCCTGATGCCATGACCTTGGGCTCATTAGCATTATGTTCTCATCACCCAAGCTAACAGCCACTGATCAGCCATGATCCAACATATACCACTCTATTCTCAACCCCAGAAACAAGGTAAGCTTTTTATTTTCAAGGCAGTCTGAATTGAGCCCATGATACCCAAAGGTTCATGCATGATGAAGTATATGTGAAAACTGCCTCTTCAAGGCAGCAATGAATGTCCAAGCATGAACAACCATAGCTTTTCCATTCTAATCAAATGACAGCTCTGACAGAGCTCAAGGAAAGTAAGAAATAGTCAAAGAATTTCCAAAGCATGTACTCCAAGTGCCACAGTGGAAAAACATACCTGGCCATCCCCAGACTTGGAAAGTTGGCAGGGACGATGAGTACATCTAGCCGGGAGAACGGGTGTGTTCCTAGGACAGAATGTGCTGCTGAGAGGCAAGGCGGAATCAGCCGCAGAAGGGTCTCTTGGCAGGCACTCTTGAGGCACATCGGGGCAAAGACCCGATGAGGAATAATCTCCTGGGTGGTGGCAGAATCATTCTGGAAGCGGCAGGGGTATTCCATGTGACCACAAATGCCAATGTACCTGGGGAACACCACACAATAAATAGATGCGCTTAATGGTAAACCATGTTTATTCTTCTTGCCATGGAGGTGAGGAACTCTTGCATATGTGGACAACTTTAGGAGACAGTGGTTCAGACAGGCTCACAAGCAAAGATTGTTGATTTGAATCCTTGGCTTGAGTGGTTCCAGGCAGCAATGAAAAATTACAAGTCAAAATATTTATTGATGTGCTTGAATCAATGGAGTAGCTTCAGTCCAAGCTAAATGAAAGTAGTAAAATCTTGTCTTGCGATAAAATGGGGTGAAAACCCCTAAGACTCAAAACAATAAAACAACCTCGCACCAAAATAAAAACAATTTCTGCCCTCAATAATGTACTTTCAAGTACCACTAGAAGAAAAATCTTCTCCAAATACGGGACAACTCATAACTCACAAGGGAAGAGATGGTGCACCCAAATTCAAAATCCCATTCTGGAATTTCCTAGAATAACAGATTTGGACTGAGCTACAACAATGAACCAAAAGACACTTGCATGTTCAAACTTTTCAAAAGAACACAAACCATTCTCCTGAAAAGTAATCTAGGCATTCTTTACAAAGTGCACCAAAAGTTGTTGTTAAGGAATGCAGAGGCACTTTTGATACAATATTTTCCCCAATCCACTTTTAATACAAATTTAACTGAGTCAACCTTTTAAGGAAACAGATTAGAGCCCAGCCTGCACCATCTGACCACTGCCAATTATTCTGTCAAAGGCGGAGCTAAAGGAAAATTCCTAGAACCTGACTCACAGGCCTCAAGAGAACTTATCCATCCAAAGAAACCTACATCAAAGAGAACTTTATTTTTTCACCTGTTAACACGTCCTTTATTCCAACACAATGGAAAATCTCTCTAAATTTAAATTATAATTCTAACTAGAGGTGCTTATTTTCAGTGAATACTGAAAAATCTTGAAATGTTGGCATGTCCCAATATGGGCAGACTGCAAAAATAATTCCTCCCTAAACTTATGAAGTAACTTTCACCTATCCATGGCCAGCGCTCAGGGGATCCACATGGCTATGTAAATAAGCCTCACCCTCTCCCATCATGGCGCATAGAGCGTAGCTTCCAGTACTAAGAAGGTTTCATAACAGTTGAGGGTAATAAAATAGACGGAGAGTCATAAAAACTTCTGCCAGGATAAGGTGACAGGAAGAATATAATTATTGACATTGAACTCTGGCCATCGTCCCTGGACTGAAAACCTCGCTCTGTGGAGACAGTGAGTAAAGGTGCTTATTGATAAACATTTAACTAAAAAGGCTGCAACATACACCTAATGACAAGTACTGTGCTGGCAATCAATTCAATCAAAGGTCTCACAAAGTCAAAAAGGCCATTTATTAAATTAACCACCATGATACCTTTTTCTAACGTATTTACGCAGGTATACAATGCGCTTACTAATTTAAGCTCATATACTCTCTATTGAAAAGCTTTCAGAGCATGTCAAATAATAGAGAAACTGGAGGTGTGCAGGCTTCTTCTGGACAAAGTTGGGGCATAAGTTTAAATTCTATCTACCACAGCACAATATTGCAAAGAGGTAGTCCGTTGGCTTCCCTAGAAACACACGATGGGGAAAGGTTATTTCTTACAGCCAAAACCCCCAAGGTTAGAGAATAAATCGAGGTAGACAAAGATACACCCAAAAAGCCAATTTGTTAAAAGAAAGGTGATTTAGATTCTGTCTCGACATAAATGACACTAGCTCAGGTGATGAAGATGATTTCAGTTGTATAAATTAGAATCATTTTTCGTAAGGAAAGGCTGGAAGATAACGCAGGATTTTAAGGCAATCAAACAGTGACCAAATGAAACCAGGATGGCTTCCAATAAAAATGGAAATGGAAATGGCATCAGGGGAGCCACTTGTGGGTTCCCACATGCGGATCAGGAGACGGGCTTCAATAGCTGTCCTCAGACTGGCTAACTGTGACCTGGGGCGAGCAACTCAGTAGCTGGGGCCTCTTTTTCCTCATCTCTAATGTGGTCCTACAAAAGTGACTACCAGAAGAAAGAGGGAATGGATTGAAAAAGGGTATGAGGGAACTTACAGGGGTGATGGAATGTTCTCTATCTGATTTAGGGTGTTTACAATCATCAAAAACTCATCAGGCTGAACACTTAAGATCTGTACATTTTGTTCTATGTTAATTATACTTTAATTAAAAATAAACAAGAAAAAAAAACCTAAGATGGTTTCTAGGGTTTCTTCTGACACTATAATTCTATGATAACTCACGACATGAGCCCCCTTCATACAACAGCCTTGTTTCTGAAGAGCTAAGGGAATATCGTATTTTTACAAAGTCATGAATAGTCTTCCACAGACCCAGCATCAATTCAAAGATGCTTTATCTTCCACTCACAGCAACTTTTCATTTTCATATACCTTATAACTCTTAAGACAACCTCTTTGCTCACCAAGTCTCCTCCTCTTTAGAGTGAATAACCTCAATGCCTTTTCTTCTTTGTAGTGCTCATTTTCCATGCCTTTAATCATTTTTGCTGAGTTCCTCTGGACTTTATCCAAGTTTCTGTGCCATACCTAAACTGTATGGCCCCAACAAAGGCCTCAAGAGATTAAATAAACATAATATAAAGATTTCCCTGTAGCTGGAGGAGGATATATTACAGCAAAATAAAATTAATAAACTTGACAGTTAATCTGAGTGCCTTATAATTAATGTATTTACTAAAATGCTCACCCAGAGTGGGCTGGATCATGTGTGAAACTGGAGCTGGAATGTTCTTCCTATAATTTTGCCCATGTGAACAGTGATCAAAAATTCAGTGACCAAAACTCTGGCCAAATTTCTGGAACCCAGATGAACACAAGACAAATGAAAACTTGTGGCATAGAAGGCCCCTATAAAAGTTAGATTTACATAAATTGGGCTGGTGGTCTTAGGACGGTTTGAAGGGGAAAGGGGACTGGGAAGGCAAAAGGGACCAGACGTGAACATAACCAAAAACACTACTGCAATTGGCACTTCAGAGCACCTTTGCTGGCAAACTGCGTGGAGTCAGAGATTTAATGGATAAAAATACAAAGCCACTTTCTGATGACTAAAGATAGCATACATGAAGCATGCAGCCAAGCAAGATTAAGCAAATGTAAGCTATTATTTTATCAGCAGCACATTCTTGATGGACAAGCACATTGATAAATGAAGGGAAAACTTAGTCATAGTCTATCAGACATGGAAGGGAGAGTGGGAGGAAACCCATTCCCTGGGCCTCACGGTTCCATCAAAGGACATACTTCCCTAGAGTGGCACCCTTGACCTCTCTCCCCAGCTCACCAGATTGGCTTGGTCACTCTGGGCTTTCTCTTTTTGAATCTGCTTGCCCAAAGAAGGGGGACTTTGAGGCCTGCTCTCTGCCCTGCGTTAGGTAGGCTGTGTATCTGTGTTGTGGAGGCTGGTAGCAGTCGAGCTGGGTTGGTAACTGGGTGGGTAAATCTGTCTAATTTAGAAAGCCCACTGAGAACATGCACCTAAGCAGTTCTTCAGGCCAGTTCTGTCGATAACAAAACATTTACTTTTATCTCCTCCGTGTATTCCTCAACCGGCTCTGAACGCAAGAAGACCAGAGAGGAGGAGCAGAATATACCTCTTCGCATAATCTCAACAGGAATTTTAGACATCTTCTCTTCCCAGAATCCCCATTTGATTTGGCCGTATCCTTCTTTCAGAATAATGGATGTGAGAAAACTGAGAAGCCATTTCAGTTGCTTCAGGGGAGGAAATAGAGAGCACACAGGACGTGGCTGCTGCCTGTTCCCCCTCCCTGCATCTCTTGGGAATATGGCTAGAAGGGCAAAATAACAAATGTCTGTCTTTGCCTTCCCCTAGCCTTCCTGAGGCACACATTTTTCAACTGCACAGCTCCTCTAACAACCAATTAACCCTGAGGCTTTAGATGAAGAGCAAAGTACTTCTTTACCCTGAAAAATCTGAGAACCCAGGATAAAGTCTTCATTCTATAAATAAGGAAAATGTGGCTTTGCCCAAGGAGCCATTTCCAAACGGTTGGGATGGCACCTTCAGGCCTCAAAGTGAGTGTTCTCAACTTCTGTTTTCTGTTCCAACACAACTTACTCCAGTCAATAACAGTAGCTCCATCATGGCAGTGACTCTCCAGATAGGAAGGTGGATTAGACCCCCGGTGAGGCACAGATGTTATAGACGGTTTTTTGAAGTCTCCAGGTAAGATCCTGAATTAGGTTGGGTGAGGTAGCTCACGCCTGTAATCCCAGCACTTTGGGAGGCCAAGTGGAGAGGACTGCCTGAGGCCAGGAGTTTGAGACCAGCTTGGCCAACATAATGAGACTCCACCTTTACAATAAAAATTTTTTAAAAATTAGCTAGGTATGGTGGCATGTGCCTGTAGTCCCAGCTATTCAGGAGGCTGAGGCAGGAGGATTGCTTGAGCCCAAGAGTTTGAGGTTGTAGTGAGCTATAATCATGCCACTGCACTCAAGCCTGGGTGACAGAGCAGGACCTGTTTCTAAAAAAGAATTCTGAATCATCTCTCTAGGGACTCAGGCCTGGATGTGAATATAAACAAATGGATAAGTTACTCTGAGATTCAGCATATTTATCTATAAAATGAGAATAATAATCTATCCAATCTATTTTATAGGCTTATCCTCAGGACTAAATGAGATGATATTTAGATCAAGACTTTCCCCGATTTCCAACAACCAGTGGCTTCTGTACCAATTCAGGATAGGCTAGGATATGCTGCAGTAAAAACCCAATGTTTCAGTGACTTAATGCAAAAAAAGTTTATTTCTCACTCATACCAGGTCGACTGTGGATCCAAGTGAGTCTCAGAGCACCTGTCCTCCTCACTCAGAAATTTGGGCTGCCTGGAATTGCAAAATGAAGCCTCCTCTGTGACACCAGTGCAGGTGCAGAGAGCACTAAAGGGCCTCACATGCAATTAAATGTTCCCACATGAAAGAAGCCTATGTCACTCCTGCCCGTGATTCTCTTCTTCCCTAGAGAGTACATAAGTAAAATCTGATAAGCAATCTAGAAATTCTATATAGCTCAGGGAAGATAGTCCAAAATAAGTGAATTACTAAAAAATAAGTGGAAATTACCTCCCTTCTGCCAAAAAAATCAAAATGCAGGCAATAAGATGTGCCTGTCAGAAAAGAGAGCACATGGCTTTATCTCCAAAAGATACTAACTGCCACAGTCACTGTGGTAAGAGTAAAAGCAGCATGGCAAAATAAAACCAACACAGAAAGAATCTGCATTAAGATAATATCTTGGCTGGTTTGCAAAAATGAACTAATCATCTGTACCATTACTCTGGGCTTTCCTCGCCAAAAGGTACTGACTTAGTGACTGCCTGTAAATAGCAAAAATGATTTAATTGAGCTGGGTATAAAAGTACCAGGAATGAAGCATAATGCACACTTCTGTGCTTCTTCTGTGCACTCCCCTTCTCTCTCTTTTGGCACTCAAAGCTTGAAAGAGCTGAACATCTGGATAGGCTGCAACTGAATATCCAGTGGCCTAAACCAGGGGTGGGGAACCTGTGGCCTTAAGGCCACCTGTGGCCTTCTAGGTTTTTAAGCACAGCCTTTTGACTGAATCCAAATTTTACAGAACATGTAAAAATGTATTTTTACTAATAGGTTTTTGTTTATCTTTTAAATTTTTATTTTATTTTTAAAATGAATGTATTTAAAAGACCAAAGAATAAAATACATTTCAAGAAAATAATCCTCCCAGATTGACTGGCACAATTAGAACATTAGTAAGCCATAAGGGCTAAATTGACAGCTGCTACACTTATGATTTAGTTCTAACTTCCTTGGGCGCACTACCACACAAGGCTGGTTGGAGAAAGTTTATGGGGGTCAACTATGCTAGTCTGTTACCAGCTTTTGACAACAGTGCACTGTGTTTCTGTTCGAGGTGGATTTGCAAGTTGCACAGCTTTACATTATTTTTTAATTCTGTCTGCTTAACAGCCCATTGTGTCAAAGAAGAGCAAGAGCAGGCGTCCTCAAACTACGGCCCGCGGGCCACATGTGGCCCACCCAGGACATTTATTCGACGGGCTGGGTGTTTTTGCTGCCACTGCCTGTCCTGCTTAGCAGCCGAATCGTCCCGGGCCCACAATGCGCACTCTCCAACGGCCTGAGGGACAGTGAACTGGCCCCCTGTTTAAAAAGTTTGAGGACCCCTGAGAGAATACTGAAGGAAGAAAACAGATTTTTTAATGAGGATTGAGAATTGCAGTGCTATCTTGTTTCTGCTAAAGATAAGATGATTTTCTTGCTTTGTTATACTGCAATATCAACATTAAAGAAATTCAATGCTTATAGGCATTACAGCACTCATAAAGACCACAAATATTTTAAATTGGAGAGGCACAAAAGGTTGTATTGTAGAAATTAAAACATGAAAACCAAAAGCAAAGACAATTCTTTCAAGCAGCAATAAGACCTGGCAATAATGCCACTGAAGCAACTTATAAAGTAGCTTATATACTTGAGAAAAAAGGGAAGCCATTCAGTGATGTAGAAATTGTGAAAGAATGCATTGTCAAAGTTGTAGGCTGCTTAGATCCAGATAACATTTCAAAGTACAAACAACTGCCTCTTTCAAGGAGAACCATAACTGATCAGCAGCATAAATTAGCTTTCAACTTAACAAAACAACGTCATGCAATACTTCCAAAGGAAAATATATATTATTCAATCACTTTGGATGAATCAACTGGTATTATTGACTCAAGACAGGTTTTATACTTCTTTCGGGTCATAACAGAAGATTTTCTTTGTTATGAAGAGTTACTCGCTTTGGGCACTCTTGTGAACAGAACACAGGGAATAGATTCTTCAACTACTTTCAAGATAAATGTTGGGAAGTTGTTTCCAGATAAAAGTTGCGAATTTACCAAATTCAGTGAGTGTATGTACAGATGGTGTACCTTCTAAGACAGGAAAATATGAAGGGTTTATTGAACAGATTTAAAAATGTACTAATAGATCCAGATGCTCTCATTTCTTTTCATTGTATCTTGCATCAGCAAAATCTCTGTGCTAAAACTATTTTAAGTGACACTCTGCAACAAGTTATAAGTATTGTTAACTATATTCTTGCAAATGCAACATGGCATGGTCAGTATTACAACATGCTAAAGTTGAACCGTGAGGTATTCAGTGTGGATTTGCCACATCATTCTAAAGTACATTGGCTATCCCAGGGACAGGTGTTAGCCAAAATTTTATCTCTGTAAGAACAGATAGTTAAATTTTATGAAGAACAGAATCAGCAATATGAATTATTGAAAGAAGATTTCTATAGGAATGCAGCATTTCTGTGTGATATATCAAATCAAAACGATTTGAATATCTCTTTACAAGGTAAAACTAAGTCTATGTATGAAAGATGGCAAAAAATCAAAGCATTTTGAAAAAAAGCCATCTTTTTTCAAAACACTTCTTCTTCAAAAGGAAATTTCAGATGAACATTTTCCCCACTTAGCAAAGGTCATTGATGAGCAGGATGATATACACAAATCATTTGAAGAATACAAAGCTGCTATAGACCTACTAATTGGAGAATACAATGAAAGGTTCACTCACTTTGAGAAACATGACATCACACTCAAATTAGCATTTTAGCCTCACCTAGTTGATGTCACCAAAGCACCTAAAGAACTACAGATGGAATTGATTGAGCTCTCAGTAGATGACATTTTAAAGTCATTGTTTGATTCTATGAAAAGTCCAACTGAAATATGGAAAGATGCAGTAGAATACCTGAACCTTCAGCAACATACCCAAAAAATGTTTTCTTGCTTTTCAACCATTTATTGCTGCAAATCTACATTCTCCTACCTAACCCAAATCAAGACACCCTTAGGTGTCAGAAATGACTGATACCCATATAGAGCAACAACTGAAACCTCCATGCTGCAACCAAATATTTGCATGCTTTCCAACAAAAAGCAGACACAACAAAGTCATTAAAACGTTAGTTAACTTTAAAATTAACAAATAGTTTTCATTTTTTGAAATTAGTAAGTGTATAGTAGTTAGACTTTTATAAAATAATGTATATTTTTAAGTATATTTAATTGAAGTTTCTTGAATACAGCCTTATTTGATTACAACTAAATTAATGCAGCCTTCCAACATGAAAAGGTTCCCCCTCACCTGGCCTATACTAATTTTTAAAAACCTCAAACGGATCTTCTCTGGTTCATACTGAAAAAAACAAAAGAAAAGAAATCACTACTGATGTTAACAAAGCCCCGACCCGGCAGGATTCCCTTAACCCAATAGTCTTGTGACAGTTTTCTTATGTCCTGTGCTCACAAAGCAGCTACTAGCACCACTGAGGGAGAATGTTCCTACGACGCACTGCTAACAGCAGTCACTAGAACCGAAACAGCAGAGCGGCCCACAAAGTAATACATCAGACAAGCAACGTCTTTTTAAGAAAGTTATGTTTTTGGCTGCATGAGCACTGAGAACCGAAGTTAAAAGTTATAGGAAGAGAGAAAGTGTTGAATCTGAAGATTCTGTCAATTTAACCAAACACATATAAATATTTTGCCTGATTTTACCTGATTTTTCGCCTGATTTACATACTTATTTTCTTCTCTCTTTCTGCATAAATAATATGCCCACATTTCTATCTCTCAACTCTCTTTCCTTCCTAGTAGGGCTTTTCCTGCTTTGATTACTCCTATTTTGGTTTAGTTTCTCAGCAGGGATGACTCACATTCCCAGTGCTAGGAAGAAACGCATCATACTGCTCTCTCAAGTGTTTGTTTTTCAGCAAGTTCCCATACACAAACCTGAAGTCAGCCTCGGAAGGTGGTAAGGGTCTCTCTGCTGCCAAGTCATTTGATGAGCATGTCTCCGGCCTCATTTCTGTCCAGCATCCCACTGCAATTGTGAAGGTGGAGGCTGGCATGGGCATAGTTACATAGTAATGCCAGCTTGCGTACCCTACAAACAGAAAGAGAAAAACTTTGGTGAGGCCAGTATATGGTTCCGGACCTTATTCTGTATTTCTTCTCCTGAGGCACTTAAAGAGCTGTGTGATAAGCTGGTAAGCGCCAACTCTTGAGGGTGGGTCACATTAACTGAAGGGGCATTATTCCAGGATGCAGGGAAAGCATAAGAGGGATGATGGTTTCAAGGTAGCCAAGGAGGTTTGGGTCTCTTCCAGGGATCAGTTTGAAGTCTTTCAAGTGAGGCTATAAATAAAGGGTGGTGGTTGAGGAGGTCACTCACAGCTGCAAACACAGAAGGGCACAGGCTGTATGCTCCTATAGAGATAAGAATGTATCTTACTATCTTTATTGCCTAGCACAGTATTTGGCATTAAAAAAGATGTTCAATTTATATCTTTTGAATGAATGAATGACAAAGGAATGGTCACTTCTGTGCTGTAACTACTTTGTCTAATTTTAATTCAAATCCATCTAAAATGGACATAGTAGAAAATACATGAGGCCAGGAAAGGGAGACAGCTGGGTTTTAGTATCAACTCAGAAACTAATTAGCTGAGAAGTTCAGGTCTGACCCCCATCATTTTTATCTGTTAAGCTGGTCTTCCATTCCTCTTTGAGCAGACGAAAACCAGGTGTAAAGGTTCACTGGAGCCGCAGACTCCCAACTGGTTTGGAACATGGATGGGATTACACCTGGGGCTCCCCCCAGGTGAGTGTGTACTCTCTACTTATTCCAAACTTTAGAAAAGGCTTTTTATCAATGGAAGGAATGATTTATAACTTACAACACTATACTTTCCCCATTTTTAAGACAGGAAAATAATTTTAGTGTTTCTGAAATCTGAATGTGTCATACAATCTAATTTAACATAGTATCTTTTTCTGAGCATGTGCTATAAATTGATGGTAGGTCTTAAGGAGAATTGATATCATCTTATATTAAGGAACACATTTCTCCACTCTTCATGTTCCCATGGGGAGGAACTTCCATTAGAGTAACACTTTTTTGGGGGGTCCTCTTACAAACTCCTTTGTAGGAGCTATTTTTCTCTTTCTTTCTTTAAATTTTAGAGGGTTAAACACACATAAAGTGACCTGTGGTTGTCAAATTTGGTCAGTGAGTGAATAAGAAGTCAAATTCAGGGTGAAAATATTAACATGTCCACACTGGCCAGCAGATCTAACATGACATTTTTCAAAGTGCTTTACCAGTAAAAATCAATAATAGAGGTTAGATTTTGATCTCCATATGCTTGGCTCCTTTGTCAATCTCTCCACTAATTCTGAACTCAGGAAGGTAGAAAAGCAAAAAATAAATATGATTTCTGGTGAAATTCAAGTTTGGAAGTCATTAGAGGAGACACTTGAAGGAGACATACAGAAGGGCATGCTTAGAACTGCTGGAAACCCACAACAGAGGCAGCCATTCTCTCAAGTTTGCTTAGAAGTTTCATCCTGCTTTTGGAACCAAAACGGCCATTCTTGAGATCCCTCTCTTTGTAGCTGACTAAGAAGTTGAAGGCATGCTCCTCTTTAAAGAGACAATCAAATCCAGTGATGCTGGAGCCCATCCAGTGATTGCTTCTACTGGGCTTGAAGAAAAACCACAGCCTTACGAGAATCACTGCTCTGATCCCAAGCCAGTAAGAAGCGGGTAGGGACAGTCACAGGACTCCCAATGAAAGCATGACATGGATCTGGCATGACAAGCTATTCCATGCCCACCTCCCTAATTTTTCCACTTTCCCATAACTACTTCATTCTCTGCAATCTGATGCCTCCTGTGACTGCTCCATGAAAAACGTCAGTTTGTACTGGACAACATAATGAGAGCTGGAGCAGGTGGGAGGGAGGGTGGAGATGGAAGGAGAGGAGAGAGGTTGTGGGTGAGGAACTAAATCTTTCTAAAGGCCTTGGTAAAAAAACAAAACAAAACTCTCAAATAACCAAATTTTCTTATTCAAAGGGCTGTGATCTTTCATTGTTTCTCTGACGTACATTTTAGAACATTTACCATGGACCATTAGATTTTCCTTTTTAAAAATGTAGACCCTTGGGTGTTCAGTAAATAAGCAGCAATGATAAGGCTTTCAGATAAAAATGGGAGTTTGAATGAATCAGGGCACCTCTACTTCCTCCCAAAACCCCACTAAAGGACAGCAAAGGGATTTTTTTTAAGGCATAAACCAACAAGAACAGGAAGAATAAAACAAGAATCAACAGCGAAAAAATAATATTGGCAGCTAGAATGCAGGTGGGAGAGTGGCAAATGATGCAGCACAACTAAATTAGCAGTTGGGAAAGATAAGACCCACCTCATTTTATCCCCTAGAAGCCCCAAAAGGCTCTGAGGTAGAGGAAGTGCTAAACTAAGCAGGCCTGGTTGAAGGTCTGTCTAAGAAGGGTTCAGATCCATGATCGCCTCCCCCACTATGCACACCTAGGCCCACCCTACCCCCCACATTCCAGCTAATAACTGAAAGTTTATTTTCTAGAGAGTAAGAGGGGGCCTCTGGACTAGGAGGTAGGGATGGGGGAAGGAATGGCATAGTTGAAGGCAAATGAAGGGATTAGATGAACATACGCACAGAGGATGCTGAGATCACCAGCCATTTTCTCTTATTTGGTTCCCAGAAGGCTGGCAGCCACGCTTTCACCCTCCACCCAGGAGACTGAAGGAAGCAGACTAGCCAAGAGATGATGCTTAAGGACACTGGAGGTCTTCTGTGATCAGCCTATGGTGAAGTTCATGGTTGATAAGCCTTCTGTATGCACTCAGAGCTTCCGATCAGTATTTTAGCTTTGGACTCCTAAATGCATGCAGACAAACCAAGGACCTCCAGGCATTTTTAGGAAGCCTCTAATGCAAAACCAGGAGATCAAAATAAACAGAAACAAGTAACCTGGATGGTAGTAATCACACAAGAAGAAAAAACTTCAAAAAATATAAAACATACAAATGCTGTGAATCAAAAGAATTTATTGTAGCCCTGAAACAAGTACAGTATAGTATATATTAAAAAAGAGAACTCATAAGTAAGGAAAATTAAAAACATGATAGAAAAAAAGAAAAACTCAATAAAAGGGATATGATGAAATATAAAACTGAAGAAATTTCCCAGAAAGTAGAGCATTAAAAAAAAAAAAAAAAAGACAAAAAGATAATGAAAAATAGAATTGCAATTCAGGAGGTTCAAGGTCCAAGCAAAAGATAGAAGCTCCAGAAAAAGAAAACAGAGAAAACAGAAGGGAGGAAGTCATCAGTCAAAAAATTAGAGAAAACTGCCCTAAACTGAAAAGGGCATGAGTTTTCAGATTGAAGGACACAAAATACCCAGGACACTGGATACAAATTGACCTAGTAAACTAATCAATCAATTAAAGTAATCTTAACAGAAAAAGAACAATATTTTTGGTTCTGAGATACTACTAAAATGATAAAAATATAACTCAGAAGGAAGAAAAAATTTAGAGAGAAAAAGTAGGCACCACCTACTTTTAAGAAATTCTTTTAAGAATGAAACACTATGCACAACAGCCTGTCTCCCTACCTCCTGTACTAAATTTTTGACCTGAGTTTTTTTTTGTTGCCTGTTTGGTTCTTGTACCATCCATCTAGACCATGGGCAAGATGAGACTTGTGGAAACAGCAGGAACTGAAACTACTTCCAAGAGAAAACACTGCTAATGGGGTAAGAGGTATTTGTTAGATCCCTGCACAAGGTCACCCAGAATCCAGAGAGTGCCTAATCACATCATGTCTGAGCACCTTTATCAGAATGTCGGTACCCTCTAGGTGATGTGGGCAGGACACTGTAAGCCACAAAGGGATATGGCAGGGCAGAGAAATGGAGATTAGCACTAAGAATGTCAGAGCCTTAAATGACCCAGAGTTTGGGAGTGAGATGGCAGTAGTGATAACACAACCTGAATTGAATCCAACAAAAATATTTTAGAACTGTCATTGTTTCCTTGCAGCCTTCTCTGAAGTTAAATAATGGAAAGAAAATGATTTTTTTGGAAACGTATTGAAAATATCACCCAAACCCATATTTTAAATGCTCAAGATGATTTCCTCCTATACAGCCCACAAGATTTTTTATTTTCTTAGATTCCTAAAGTTCCCCTACTTAGTGAAGCTCATTCAAAATAAACTGTTTCATATTTCAAGCTTTTAAAAGCAAAAAAGTTTCTTGGCTACCAAGTGACAAATAGGGGCAGATAAACTGGCTGGGCCAAATATGAACCAGCCAGGAACCCAATTCCCAAAGACCCTGATCAAATTCTTCTCAGAAGCTTCTCACTAGTGTCTGGCCCTGGGCTTCCTGCCCTGATCCTGGGTGAATGCTGGAGCCAGCACTGAGATCACTGAACACTTCCAGTGCTCTGGGGAAAGTTTTTATTCATTGTTATGAGGACATTTCGAGTATCCTCATTTAGCAGAAAAGTCTCTTTTGAGTTGTCTGTTCATGAATTATACCAATGAGCCCAATCCTGCATAAAGACTGCCCACTGCCACAAGGAACACCTGACCTCATCTTCTAATCAGCCTGCAAAAACTGCAAATAACAAGGTGGAAACACTGCCACCAGAAAGCAAAGCATACATTCCCAAGACAAAGAAAAATAATTTCTAGATTGTCTATTGTTTGGGATATGCCTACCTTGCAAAGAGAACTGATGAAATAAACATTTCTCTTGGATATGTCCATTGATTGAGGTCCAGCTCTGGAAGCTGGGGTTCAATACTCTGTTCCACATTTACCAGTTTGGGCACATTATTTAATCTCTCTATGCATCAACTTCCTCTTGTACAACAATGGAATAATCATCGTATCTACCTCATAGGATTTTGTGAGGGTTAAATTAGATAATATATATAGTGATATATATAGTGGTCAGCTAGACATAATAACTGGCATATAGTAAGTGTTCAAGAAATGTTAACTGCTGTGCTTGTCATTATCGCGGTTGTTGTCATCGTCATCATCTGCAAGCTCTCATCTTTACAGCTGCCTCCCCCTGTTCAGGCTGACTTTCTGAAGGCAGAGGTGAAGAATGTTGAAGGTATGGCTGCCACATGTGCACCAAAGCCCATGACCTGATGAGGCCCACATATGGGGTTTAAGGTTGAATAGCATTAAAACGCAGTATACACAAAGCTATCCATTTAAAGGAGAATGACAGCCTAAAGGGGGCATCTTGTATGACTTCATATAGAATGGGCCATTTGGAGACTATTTAAACGGTGTTTACTTTAAATGAGCCATCCTCCATGAAACAGACAGTGAATGCCTTCATTTTCCTTTTGATTCAATCTACTTGTACTAGACTCCGTCACTACACCAGCTGCAAAACAAAGAGAACACACTGCACTTGAATTAACCCAGAGATTTTCCTCTGCAGAGGCCAGAAGCCCATCACTCCACTGGATGATTTCACAGCCAGGCCAGGATTCATCAGCAAGTTACAGAGAGGGGGTGGTAGGAAGGGGCCCAGAGGAAACATCGCTCCCTAACTATGCAGGCCTGAGCAGCCACCCAGCTTGCCCTCCTTTTTGGACAGATTCTGTAAAGCTGGACTTCTGACCTCAGAAAGAGATCAGAGTTCCTTAACACTCCTACACTACTTTCTCAAATTGGACCATATTTGGGGGAGAAAACTCTCATACATCAATTGTCTCACTAGTAAAACAGATGTATCATATGAGATATTATTCTTCTAATCACAACAGCAAGAGCTACAAGATCCAAATAGGCATTTTCATCTCCAAAACAGGAATGAAATTTTCATTATAGATGACTGTGCTTTTTATAGGTATAAGAGGATATGGAATGGGTCAATTTTCAAATCACAAGAGGTAGTTTTTAAAATTTAGTTTTGGAAATAAATATCATAAAGGATATAAAATTATAGCTAGATAGGGGGGATAAGTTCTAGTGTTCTATACCACTGTAGGATGACTATAGTTAACAATGTATTATATAGTTTCAAATAGCTGGAAGGAGGATACTGAATGTTCCCAACACAAAGAAATGGTATATGTTTAAGATGATGGATATGCTAATTACCCTGATTTGATCACTATATGTATCAAAACATCACTATGTACTCCATGAATATGTGCAATTATTACTCAAAAAAGAAATTTTTAAAAAAAGTGTCATAACTAAGGAGTGTTAAAACAATTAATTATTTATTTTTCTCAACGACTACTCTAACAACTGTCCTATGAATAGTTATGAAGATTCTATCTTCACAAGAGGAAAAGTAATTATCAGTGAAGAGGGAAAAAGGAAGAACACGATGGAGTAGTCAGTTTATGGGGAGAGAGAGAACTTTTTATCCTAAACCTGTGAAAACCTTTGCTAATTATTTGAGAAAATCATTTTCATAAAAGAAAAAAAAATTAAGAGAAGAAAAATCAAGATACTGTAATTATTTTTGCACATAAGTCATGCCTACTATAGTAAATTAAATACAAAATTTATGGAAAGTCAACATCTTATTCTTCGGAGAGTCTTGGATAAACCTACTCCAAAGAATTCAAAGGCACAGCCACAACCGCACACACATAATCACTCTGCTTCTGCAGAGGCAGACTGTTTATCTTTGCAAAGTTGAGCATCTCATAGAACTTCTTGTATTTAAAGAGTTATTGTTTTCACTGAAAATTAAAACAGCACTTAAATTCTTCCTATTAAAAGCATCCATTTTACCTTTTCAACCTCTCCACTATTGGGTAAAGAACATGAAGCATTCAGAAACATCAAATTGATACATGCTTGTATTTAACATATCATATTTCTTTCCTAAATTCTTCTATAGCCCCTGCTTCTTGCCTACCTCAAAATTGTTTCTTTCTTTAGCCACAATTCCTTATTTCAGAGCTTCTTGTCCAAACGATTCCATATGTTAAGATTATTTTGGAACAACTTTGTATCACAAATTAAAGATGCTTGACAATATGTATAGGAATATGTATGTATAGGAATATGTGCATTTATAAGTTTATATAGGCATACTATATGTTACATATTTTAATAATATATATTATATATATATATGTGTACAATAAATATATACATAAAAAGGAGGAAAATCTCCCCATTTTGGCTGCTCTTCCCTCTTGGCCTCCTTCTCCAGAGCTTGGGTCTTCAGCAAACCCCAGCTTTCTTTCTGTCCCTACTTTTTTGATGCCGAGTCTATACATTCTGGTTTTCTAAGCTACCTCCACTCTCCTGAATACTCATAGCGTGACTGTCTTTCGTTAGTTCTTCTCCACTGTTGCTCAAGGGTTGTAACTGGCATCAGAACAAAGGAGACAGTAAGACACCCTGGGCTGGTAGGCACTGGCACTGCCTAACCAGGGCGATGTGCCAGGTCAGGCCATCACTTTGCAAGCACTGATGCCACCTGCCAAGGCTTTGGGTTTCCTTCCCTGCAACATGATACCGCCTGAGGCACAGGAGACCCAGGAGAGAATGACCTTCAGAATCATTCTTGCTAACTAGGTAAAAGAGCGCCACCTACTGAACATAAGTGCCTCCAGAGGTTTTGAGATTTTCTTTGTTGGCTAATGGAATACCTAATGGAATACATTGCACCAGGCTTGTCATTCCAAGTCTCACCCGCCATTCTGACCTATGATACAGATGACCTAGTACCCCTTAAACTTAAGTACAAAATGGCTCAGTTAACTAGACACCAAATCATACTGCTCCAGATGGTCACAGGGTAAACGTTAGTAACTTATTCACATGGGAACATTCATGAATGTCAAGTCCAAGACAAACATCCACAGCAACAAGAACTGGTATTTACATGCCTGCCAGAATCACTGTTGTCCAAAAGAAACCATGATGACTTTCACATATGTCGTGTATGGTGAGTGCAGTGCTGGGAGGGCAAGCAAGACCTAGTCAACAATAAACCACAAAACAAAAGAATTAACTTACAAAGATTTAGAAAGTCCTGACTCACCTTTCTAATGCGAAAAAATGAATATATTTATTCTGCACTCCTACCCCTTAAAAACACATGAATATATATGTACTGGCCCAGAATAAAGTTTTCCCAGTTTTAGAAACAAAGAGCTTTCTCTACTTTGCATTCTCTCTTTGTGAGGAAAACACTTAATCATAACCATTCCTAAATGCCTTTTAATTTACCATTTCCTTATACGTAATTCCTGGTTACATACTGTGGGAGTAGTCTAAATAGTATTGCTCATTTAGAGCCATCAAGAGGGAAGAAAAGTTGGCTTTCAGTTGCACACAGGAGGGTCTGGTCTCTCAAATCTTGGCTTTTTCCTGGAATTTCCCACACAAAGTCAAGAGAAAGAGAATGTCAGAAAGCTGGTCTATTGGGCAGGCCAGAAAGTAGCATTTTGCCCAGAATGAAGTAATGTCTACAGTCTTTCATTTATACAGGAAAATGAAATCAGATCTTATGCAAGGGCACATGTAGTTTTTAACACCTTTCACTTGTTCATATGCTTTTTCGCCTTCATTTGGAAGGAGCTTAAATTAGGCATTCTCCTTCATTTACTTGAGGCTTCTCACAAAAAAATAGAAGCATAGTATTTTATTTTTCTAGGAAGCAGGAATATGCTAAATTATACTCTGTAAAAATTAAACAGAACCAAACAAAAAAATTGCCAGAGGAAAATAATAATGTACTAAACCAACTTTTTTCTTTAAAATTTATTGAGGTTAGATAAACTCCAATCCACAGCATAACTAAAAGAAATGACCCCAAAGTCAATTTTGTCTTTTGACAAAATGTTTCTTCCATGAACATATTACTTGTCTGATTACAAAGAACACATTTATCCAACAAATAAATACTGAGCCCTTATTATATACACGGCACTGTATTAGGCATTGGGTCTCCATGCTCAATAGCATTATTACATTTTGGCAAGGAATACAGGCCAATAACAACACACACATCTCTGTCTGCCCAAATGGGATAATGCTGAGGAGGTTGAATAATAAAGGAGTTAAATAAGTTAATCTAAATCTATGGCCTTGACTTAGCTAGCCTTCTTGAGAAAATAATAATGACCACTCAGCTAATAAAATTCTTACAATGGGCTTCACCCTACAGTCCAAACCATTAGCCTTTTTAAAAACAGGAGGAATGATTTCCCTTATGAAGCAAGGGCTCAGAGGTCTGTCTTCTGATTTCCATACCCTGCCCAAGGGCTGCTGTCATTTCTGTCGCTGTTATCTGCTCACAGGTGCTTTGCTTCTGTGGGGAAATCAGCTGGTGCCTGGCAAATGTGCTAATCAGGCCGATGTGTCACTGTGATGGAAACTGTGACTTGCTGGGTTGGGTTTTGCCCCGCTCATGTTTTAAAGGATAGCTCATCGTTTTAAAGGGCATTGTGCACACACAGTGAAGGTCCTATGAGACCAATCTACCAATCTAGAAAACATGACTTAGAAAGGAAATAGTATCATCATGTATCCACACATTCTTTTTCTCTAAGGAGTGTGGATACGTTTGTAGAAATTACTCCATCCTCAGAACAGCCATTTTGGTCCTGGCAGAGCTTTATTATACTATTTCCTGGTTGTCCTCTGATAAATCCCAGCTGTAGGCTATAGGAGAAATTGCAGTATTAGGTGTAGAGTTGCTTTTCCTTGTCTAGCTCAATCCTCTCTCAGTTTCAAGTAGTAAAATCTGTTCTGTGATTATCATGTAAGGTGTAAGTGGTATGAACATAAGCAAATTCTAATAAGCATCTACTTTATTATAACTACACCCTAAACTGGAATTCTGAACAAAAAAAAAAAAGGTCCACAGATATATTCCTGGAAGTATGAAAAGTTTTCCATGAAAAATTTAAAGTTAACTCTTCTTTTAATTTTTGATGATCATCTTCAAATAGATAAAAGACAACAGACAGAGATGGTAGAGGTTAGCAAACTTTTTTCTTTAAAAGGCCAGGTAGCAAACATTTTAGGCTTTGTGAGCTCTTATTGCAAATACTCAACTCTGCTGCTGTGTCATGAAAGCAGCCACGGACAATGGTCATGATCCAATAAAACTTTACTTACAAAAACAGGCAGTGGGCTACATTTCGCTAGTGGGCTATGGTTTGCTAACTCCTGAAATCATCCAGGTATCACTGAGTATTACCACATGATTTCAGAGTTCACATCTAAATCGGTGTGTAGGATTCCACAGGGACATGTAGGACTGCTCTAATTATTGAGTGATAATGAGAAAAGAACATAAGGATGATGCTGTTGGCTGAGTAAAAGCCAAGTAACATCACAGCATGGTATGTAAGCAAAAGTTTTACAGCACATAGAAGACAAGTGGTGGAGATAATCACGTGGATAATCACGTGGCTCAGGGTAGAACAGGTAGGTGTTTAATCTCAAAAGAAACTGTATGGAGCCATCAGCACCACATTCATATTGTGAGGGGCAACTTAATTTCAGTAAAATATTAATCTTTACATTAAATTTAAGTCATTGATTTCAATTTTATTGATGTACTAATTCCATCTGTGTTTAATTTATAATTTTATTTTCGACTTAGAGATGCGTAAGAGTTATAAACATAGTTTATATTTAGTCTCAGGTCTATAGTTTTTAAAATATCATTCTCATATAAATAATTTCAGTCAACCCTGGTGAACAATGAGATTTTTTTCCCCCGCTAAATGGAAAAATAATGCTCAAGTTTGAGAAACACTACCAAACACAAGGCTTTACTGCAGGACCAAACCATGAATGAGAAAATATGCAGGCGTCATGAGCTTAGGGTAGGGAAAGCCACATCTTAGGAGGTGTAGTTATCACAAGCAAACTGTTACAGACAGAAAAGGGAGCTGGAGGAGCCCAGGTATTAGTGCCCGGTTGAGATTGCAGTGTTTCATGTACTCAATCAATCCAGCATATCAGGGAACCAAATAAAGAGGGTAGAAAAAGATCCTATGTGAGTCTAGCAGAACCTGACTAGACAATTGCCAATAAGACACTAGAGCCTGGAGACAGGAGCTAACTAACCTTTCATCTGTTGAACTGAAAGGGAGTTTTAGTCAGCACATAAGCGGAGAGTGAATGGAACGAAGGGTAATCCACACACTTTATCCTGTCTGTTGGTACACATCAGAGAGGAAAGCCATGAGCACCAAGGGGGGGGAAACCCAGCAGAATAAAGGTAAAATGAGACAACATTCTAAGGACTCAAAGGAAGAACAAGTACTGAAAATCGATTTACTACAGAAACTAAAACCAGTTTAGGAAATGGACATTGTCATTATGATACAAGAAGATATAACTTCTATGAAACAATAGTAAAAAGCCATGAGAAGATAAAAGGCTGAAACAGAAGCATAACAGATTGAGAGCAAAAGTCAATAAAGAAAATTAAAAAAAAGAAGGATTGAAAGGAAACTAATGTTACAATAACATAATTTAAATCTCTAATGGAATTAGTAAAGAACAAAAGTGTAACTATGAAAATCAGTGATATAAAGTGTAAATAAAAAATGAAAAGGCAAGACACGTTGACTGGGAGAATATGTCTGTAATACATATGTCTGATAAATGGCTTATGTCTATAGTATTATATAAAGTATTCTTATAATCTAGTAATAAAATAACCAAAAAACTCACATAAAATGGGCAAATGACTTGAACAGATGCTTTTCAAAAGAAGGTATAAGAATGTGCAATAAGTATATGAAAAGATGCTCAACATCATTAGCCATCAGGAAAATGCAAATTAAAACCACAATGAGATAGATTTCACACTCTGTTGGAAGGCTAAAATTAAAAGGACTGACAATACCAAGTGTTTCCAAGGATGAGCAGCAATTAGAACTCTCAAACATTGCTGGTGGGAATATAAAATGATACAAATACTGTGGAAATCATTTGGCAGATACTCGCAAACTTAAACACACACTTAATCATATGATCCATTCCATTCTTAGGGAACTACCCCAGAGAAATGAAACCTATGTCCCTATTTATATATGAATGTTCACAGCATATTTTCTGTAATAGCCAAAAACAATCCAAATGTCCACCAACAGGTGGGTGGATAAACAAACTGATTTATTCATACAATGGACTACTACTCATCAATTAAAAAAAAAAAAAGAAGAAGCTACTGACATCCACAACAATATGGATGAATCTCACAACCATTATACTGAGTAAAAGAAGTGTGTACATGAGTACACACTAAATGACTCCTCTATTCATATGAATTTTAAGAAGAGGTCTAACCAATCTATAGTGATGGAAATCATACCGATGGCTAATTGGCATGGGGTTAGGGAGGAATGAGTACAAGGGCACAAGGGAATTTCTATGGTAATGGAAATGTTCTATAGCACCATAGGTGGTGATTAATTAACAGGTGTATATATTTGCCAAATCTTGTTGTATGCATTTATTATATGTGTGATAGTTAAGTCAGCTTGACTGGATTAAAGATACCTAGAGAACTGGTAAAGCATTACTTCTGAGTCTGTCTGTGAGGGTGTTTCCAGAGGAGACTGGCATATGAGTACCCAGATAGAACAAAAAAGGGAGTAAAATGATTTCTTCTCTCTCTCTCTCCTGGAGCTGGGACACTCTCCTCCTCCTGCTCTTTGACATCAGAACTACTCCTGGCCCAGTTCTCAGGCCTTCAGCCTTAGACTGAGAATTACACTATCAGTTTCCCTGGTTCTGAGGCTTTTGAACTTGAACTGAGCCTTGCTGCAGGCATTCTAGGGTGTCCAGCTTGCAGGCAGCCTGTGGTGGGACTTCTCAGATTCCATAATCACATGAGCCAATTGCCCTAATAAATCTCCTCTTATATATCTATCTATACATATATATCCTATTGGTTCTGTCTTTCTGGAAAACCCTAATACAATAAGTAAATTATACTTTAATAAAGTAGATAAAAATACACCCACATCTAGATTAATTCTAGAAAGTTTTGAATTACATAAATTTTAAAAATTCTATGAGTGTGCAGGCAGAAAAATCAAACTTCTTTCAAAGAACAGAAAAATATGCTATCAGATTTCTCCTCAGAAATACTAAATAAGGAATGATAATGAAAGCATTTATAGTTGCTAAAGAGGGAAAAGAAATAACTCAAGAATTTAAGTGAAGTCCAGAGCTGTTGGTAAACTAAATTGTGAAACACCCATTTATGGAATACTCCATAGTCATAACTGAATACAAAAAAAGCCAATGTAAATATGGAAGGACGCAGAAAATACACCATGCATCCATACCCTTTTAGAAAAAAAAAAAAAATTAAAATAATTTCCCAGCCAACTGAAAGATGATTCAAACTGGAGCTCAAGAATGAAGAAAGTTTAGGCCGGGAGTGGTGGCTCACGCCCGTAATCCTAGCACTCTGGAAGGCAGAGGCGGGTGGGATTACTCAAGGTCAGGAGTTCGAAACCAGCCTGAGCAAGAGCAAGACCCTGTCTCTACTATAAATAGAAAGAAACTAATTGGCCAGTTAAAAATACATATATAGAAAAAATTAGCCAGGCATGGTGGTGCTGGCCTGTAGTCCCAGCTACTCGGGAGGCTGAGGCAGGAGGATTCCTTGAGCCCAGAAGTTTGAGGTTGCTGTGAGCTAGGCTGATGCCACTGCACTCTAGCGCGGGCAACAGAGGGAGACTCTGTCTCAAAAAAAAAAAAAAAAAAAAAAAAAAAAGAATGAAAAAAGTTTAAATACTTATCACAAATATGACTTGAAACTCAGTGAAAATAGAAAAAAATAATAATAATTTCTAAAAGATACAAAGAAAAGCAAAATAAAGAGATAATATGAGTCCTGGATCCCAAGTTTTATTATTAAAACCAGAGGATGTGGGTGAGGAAGGATAATGGAAGTAAATACTTATTAAATTCCTTTATAGGCAGTGTACTACAGAGCTATTGGTTAACTAAATTGTAAAATATTCATTTATGGAATACTCCATAGTTATAAAAATAATAAGGAGGCTCTTTATGTTCTGATGTATCTATCTATAGATATCTATAAATAAATTTATTCTAAAAGGGGAAGCACAATACAAAAATGTGTATAGCATGCTATGATTTGTGCAACAAACTAGAAAAAATATTATTCACAGGAAACTGGTAAATAAGGACACACCTGGAAATCCCAGGGCCCCACCTACCACCTGAGTGACTCTCCAGAGGAACAAGAGCTGGTTACAGGACCCAAAAACAGCAGTGTAGCCTGCTCCTCTGAGTAAGCGCCACCTACTGACAGGGAGGACATTCTGCACACCGTCTTACGACATATACTGACTCATCATACAGGGTGTGGTCGAATCTCACCCACAAACACCACCTACTGGCTCAGAGACAAAACAGGGTGTGTCATTATCTGCACAAAAACCTAAGAGTAGGAAGCAACAACTAATCCAGATGGGAAGAAATCAGCGAAGGAACTCTGGAAATATGAAGACCCAAACAGAATGCACACCACCAAAGAGGAACCCCAGTCCCTTAGAAATGGACAGCAAACAAAACCAGACCACTAAAATGACAGAAGAAGAATTTCGAGCATGGATTGTAAGAAAATTCAACGACTTGCAAGAACAACTGGATAATCACCACAAAGAAAATGCAAAAAGACTCCAGGACATGGAACAAAAATTCACTAAAGAAATTGAAACAATGAAGAAAACTCTAACTGAACTCCTGGAAATGAAGAATCAATTCAGGGAACTACAAAACACAGTGGAAAGCCTCAAAAACAGGGTTGATCAAACAGAAGAGAGAATCTCACAGATTGAAGATAACACCTTCCAATTAAAAAAATCAGTCACAGAGATAGAGCAGA
>VBSM01003179.1:109046-132185 GCA_008086735.1 Cheirogaleus medius | reverse complement strand
GGGCATGGGCAATATATGTAACTGTAATATTTGTACCCCCATAATACGCTGAAAGAAAAAAAAGAAAGAAAGAAACAAAGTAGCCAGAATGAAATATTATACACAGGGGAACAATGAAACAAAGGACAGTTGGCTTCTCATCAGAATAACACCTAACTTCTTGACAGAAACAATGGAGGTCCCAGAAAACAGTGGAATGATATCTTTTATGTGCTGAATGAATGGGGGTAGGGGGAACATTTGCCTAAAATATATTAGTCCTAAAATCTTACTTATGTAATTAACTTGTTAGGAAGTTCCTATTTTTGTACTTAGCAAAATGGCAGCCCATTTCTGGTTAAATTATCCAAAATTCCAAATGAGTAGAGGCTGCACTAATTTCTACTTGATTCAAAATTGAAATTTCCTTGTATTTATTTATTTTATTATTTCTATTTTAAAACAAATATATTCTAAAACACTAACCCTCCCTCTAAAATATCTACACCTTCTCCCTCCAAAATATCTACCTCCTTCCTCCTCTCCGTCAGCAGAAATTCTTGTGAATATGCTCGTGAATATTGGTTTGGACAAACAGACATAGCATGGAATTGGTTTTTTCCACAAAGGTTTGGGCAAGATATTAAACTTTTCAGCTCCTCATAACTTTTATTTCAGCTCATTTTCCTATCCCCTCAATTTGGTAGAAATTGTTCTCTGGTGCCCTTAAACAGTGAATAAACTTTTAAAGCTGAAGTCATTTTAAACAACAGAAACAGGCCAATCAAATGATCACCATTATCTCTGGTGCAATTTAATCTTTGAGTTTAGAATATGCCTTCAGTCATTTTATTTGGTTTCTTGCATTTCAGCCTTAAGCTTTTCCCCTTTGTTCATTCCTATTTATTTTCCTTTTACTTCGAGTAAAAATGCAGCGCTAAAACAACATTAAGCTATGTGTTTTAACTGTACAAGTACCAGTATATTCAGAGTTTAAATTCCCTCTGGAACCGTAACTCTAACAGCTCACCCCTCCCCATATAAATAAATGCCACAATAGGGTCTTTCATTGCAAAATCCACACCCGTGAGACAATGTCATTTATCACTGAGTAAATAATGCAAGAAAACATAATGAAAAGGGGACTTTGCTTTAATCCCTTAACTATAAATAAAAATATGTAGCACTTTGCAGGATTACCATATGTGGTATGATATTAACTTAAATACCAGTCTTTAAACCAGACTGTAAATAAGATAAACTATACTCTCTGGTCTCAAGTTTTAAATAGTCTCTCTTTTCTTTAAATTTACTGCTTTCATGAAGCATATAAGAGTGACTGCATATAATTTGTGATCATGTAATAAAAGACCCTATTGTGATATGTACATGCAAAAAGAAATGTGAGTTAATGTGGGAATTATAAAAAGTGCTTGTGATGTAGATCGATGCAGTGAAGCCAAGTCAGAGTCTGAGTCAAAGACCTTTTCCTGGATAAAAAAAACGTAAATCACTGTCAGCTGTGGCTTGATTTATATATTATAACCAGTCAAGGGTGGGAGGGAGGTCTAAAATAAGAACACTGAAAACAAAAACTGATTTTACTCACAACGGTATATGACTACCCTGAATTATGTTTAAACATGATGTGATACGATGGACTTCAGCTTCCCTGATGGCAGCTTATGTTTACTCTGGCTTTCCTGATCACATCTTAGCATCCAGATGCCATTTCTCTTTGGTGCCTAATGTGTTTATGCTCATATTATCAGCATGCATTGGGTTGCAAGGATCAGACTGGAAATGATTTCACTCTGCTTTCAAAGAGGAAAGACTTTATCCCTTTGATTGCTACTTGCTTGCAAAGTAGAGCATGTTTCAGTTTTTTGAAGAGTGCCACTTAAGTTAAATTATAGCAGAATGATCAGAAAAGGATTCCTGGGAGAATTCATTACAGTTACAAAGAAATGGAGATTTTACTTTTTTACTCCACTTTCAAGAAGTTATACCTGCCCATGGAGGCTGGCCAATCAGGGGACTGAAAAGGTTATTTTTAATACCTACTGAACTGCAACATCTGATTCCTCCTTAAGAAATGTCTTTCTTGATGAACACTGATGCATATGTTTCCTGGTACTATCAACAATTAAAGATTTCATATGAAATTTCTAATTTTAAAACTAGAAAATTATCTTTCTGTGTTAAAATTGTTAAAGACATGTCCATAGAACACCACAAAGAACTAATCAATCACTGCATGGCTTGTTGCAGGTATACCTCTCCCATCAAGTTTGACTTTGTCCTTATGCAATCCCTTTATCCTTTCCTCTGCCCTCAGCCCTTGTCATCTTGCTCAACAAAGCTTTGCCTATACTGTACAGCCAACTCTCCATTATCCAGGGACAAATAACTTGATTTGTCAGTCAAAAAAAAAAAAAAAAACTAGGAAAAAGCAGTGAAAACATCTATTAGAGATAAGCTATTTAGAAGAACAAATAATTGATATTTGTTGGGTGCTTATTATGTATCTGGCACTTTCCTAATCTCTTGCAATCCTTATTTTTCTTATTATCCCCATTTTACAGCTGAAGAAAAGATGCCCACAGAACCTAAGTGACCTAACTTATCAAGATTTGAACTCAAGCCGTTAGACCCCAGTGTGTTCTTAACCACTACCATGTTTCCCTGAAAATAAGACCTACCCATAAAATAAGCCCTAGCAGGATTTCTAAGCATTTGCGTAATATAAGCCCTACCCCAAAAATAAGACCTAGTGATGGGCGTGGCTACGCAGCATATCTGCACAACCCATGCATTTCGTCGCGGAGCGGTAAAGACAACAAGCAGCCCTTCTCATCTGCCCCATGAGAGCTCTATTGCTCCACATGAGAGATTGGGGCCAATGGTTCTAAAGGAAATAGAGTCGCAAGAAATTCAGGATGGAATTCAGGGTTTGGAGAGTTATGATGATGTTC
Organism: Cheirogaleus medius; assembly: GCA_008086735.1. Taxonomy (NCBI): domain Eukaryota; kingdom Metazoa; phylum Chordata; class Mammalia; order Primates; family Cheirogaleidae; genus Cheirogaleus; species Cheirogaleus medius. Next base: position 129,231 of record VBSM01003179.1, on the reverse strand, counting down.
CAGAAGAAGACGACTTAACTATATTTGAATAAATGTAGAGTGTTGTACCATACTTAAAAAAAATAACACATCCCCTGAAAATAAGCCCTAGGGTGTCTTCTTGAGGAAAAAATAAATATAAGACCCTGTCTTATTTTCGGGGAAACACGGTATATCCAGTGCCTCTACTGCACAGCAATATATGGAGTAACCATGACATGCTACCTTGTATCAATGTCACTTGGAAAACCAGAGGCCCATCACCTACCATAGCAAAGGCAAGGGGAAACCAAAGGGCTGGATTCAGGATGGTGAAGGGAGAATAATTAGGTCAGGGGAGGGAGAGCTGGGCACATACAATAGACATTGCATGTCTGCCCAGCTCTTGTCCCATTCTAACACTTAAAACAAGAAATAGCTCAATGAAAATGAGAAATCCAATAGCAGATTATTTTGATAAGTCTTGAGTCTTGAAACATTTTTCAAATTTTACAATGTTTAGAGCACCTAAAATATCGTACTTGTATTTTTTTCATAACTTCAGATAACTTTTGATGAATAAGTATATTTTCAAATATTAGATATAATTTAAACTAAATAATTTTATCTTACACCCATTTTGTACTATATTTTTATTCTTCTTTTAACCATGGTTAGGGATTAAGTAACACCATTCCATTCTCCCCACCCCCCCCCCACCATTACTTTGTTATTCAATACTCATTGTTACTGAGAATGGACTAGAGGAAGAAGTTGAATAGCCCAGACTGGACTCCATGGTCAACAATGTCAAACCATTTCATCAATGCTCTCACTAGAGTTCTCAAGTCCCTGCCCGCTTAACTTTGATCACATCTACTGCATCATTGGTAGTCCCAGGCATGCCCCATCTTGCATAAGCCTGTTTGAGTTCACTGAAATTTGCAAATTCCTATCTAAGTGTCCCCTTCTAATCTCCCGTCTGATCCCCAGTTATCTGGGTTAAATCTGTCCCTGTCCTCACCCTCAGGTCCATCCCATGGCCTCTGTTCTCCACTTTGGCTCCCAGCCATGGAACAGGACCACCTCCTCTTTCCCTCCCACATAGACTTGGCCACCACTCAGCTGACAGGAACTTTTCAAGTTGCTTAGGTTTTCCTATTAGAAAAAACAACAACAAAATGTGCTTTCCCTTGCTGGGCTCAATAGCTACCATTCTAGTTTTTGCTTTTGTTTTGATCAAACTTTTCCAACCAGTAAGTTATACCCTCTCCTATTTTATTACCACAGTATTTCTTATAATTGTTGAAATCTGATGTGTCTGACCATCACGCTTAACTAAAAATTTACTTTTAAACATTCACAGTGACTTACTTCTTGCAAAATCTAGCTTGACCTCGACCTTTATTTTCCTTGACTCTCTGTGGCATCTGACACTACTAACATCCCAACACCTCTGATGATTCCCAGGACTCTGTATTGTCTACATCTCCTCTTATGTCTCTGCCTCCAGAACACTGGGTGTCCCCCAGGGCTTAGTCCTGAGCCCTCTTTTCCCAGAGTCTTTCTCTTGCTCACATCTCAGGTACTCAACTAATCATTCTATAAAAAGGACTCAAATTCTTATCACCAACTCTGATCTCTAAGTTCCTGTTCTCCTATCTCCAAAGCAATGCTTTTCCAACTATCTGTGAAGGGCTGGTTATTTTTTCCCTTATCTTCTGCTTTTATAAAACATAATAAAAACAAATCACTAAAAACAGAAATAAAAAAGAAACACAAAATACACGCCCCAATTTTTTTATTAGATTTTAGCATGAACATAATCAGAGCAAACCATAGCATGGAAATAAAGAAAAGAATTACTACAAATGTTTCTAAGTGATTACCCTCTATTCTATACTTATTTCCCTGCAAACCAATTACAGTTTGTGGATAGGCTCTGGTTGGTGACTATTCATCAAGGAGCATGGCTCTAGAGGCCTTGAGGGCATCCTATTGGTCTGCTGCCATCCCCTCAACACACACCAATTCCCATATTTCCACTGTGGCAGCTTCATCTCCCACTGTGTCCAAAAGTTTTGCCTCCTCTTTCTTGACTTCTCCTTTCTTTGCAACACCATCCAATCCATTATCAACTTTTAAACTCCACTCCTTCAAATTCTTTTTTTATCCAAGCCTCCTTCGCACTGACTGCAACAACTCTGACCCAGAAGCTAAGACCACCTACTTGAATTATTATTTTAATACAACAACCTTCTAAATGAGTCTCCCTATGAGCAATAATCAGTGCTATTTGTGAATATTTCCAGTTCTTTCACCCCAGCCATTCCCCCAAAACATAGAAGGACTGCACTGAAACCCTTGTAACTGGTTACTAACATGTGACTGGCTCCAATGCTGAGTTGTAAATGGAAGTATGCGTGTGTGTGACCCTCCAGAGTGTTCTTTCCCCTCTCCTAAGGTCAACAAAATATGACAGTGATGGCTGTTCTGTCAGCCTGGATCTCTGCATAACTGTGATGAGCAGAGTCCCCAGTCGAGCTGTGATGAACATGGACCATGAGCAAGAAACACACCTTTCTTTTTTTAAAACAACAAAGATTTTGGAGTTGCTGTTCAGTACCACTAACTTAATCTATTTTGATTTATACAACCTGTCCCAACTCTCTCCTTTCTCCAAAACCATACCACTAAAGTTAAGTGGTATGAAGCACTAATTTAATGTCATGTTCCTGCTTTAAAAAAAAAGATTTTTTTTTAAAAGTCCCTGAATGAATTCACATGGTTTAAAGAAAAAAAAATGCAAATCCCTTGGCATTCAAAGCTCTCACCAACCTATTTTTTCAACCTTATCCTATCAGACTGATCTCCTTTTACCTGAATTTACCAGGCTCATTTCCAGCCACCATTGTACTCCCTCCCCTGCCTTAGCAAAGGAACACTTCCCCTCTCTCTCTCCCTCCCTCCCTCTAGAACCCTCCCCCTCTTCCTTTAAGTAAAAATCAATTCTATCCACTCCACTGAACTTTCCTCAACAGCTCTAATAACAGCTGACACTTACAATACTTAGTAAGTGCCAGACTTTGTTCTAAGCTCTTTCTATATCAATATATTAACTCACTTAGTCTTCGCAAAAACTCTATGACATGGGTACTACACTATTATTAAACTCATTTTACAAGTGAGGGAACTAAAACACAGGGATTACATAAACTTGCTCAAGGTTACACAGCTGATAATTGATGAAGCCAGATGTGAACCCAGGAGCCTTCTTAACTACTGCCCTCTTAATTGCTTCTAGGACATTCTCATTTCTGCTTTCTCTAAACTCCCACTACACTGTGCTGATCTTTCTGGTATGTGATCTTGTGTCCGGCGTGGTTGGCCACTGTTTGATGTGTGCAGGCCTTATCTACTAAGCTTGACTGTAAACTCCAGGGGTGCAGGAAGCCACTTTACTATTCCTTCTATCACTCAATAAGAAAATGTTCCCAAAAGAATCACTTCTGTGATAAGCACAGTTCTGCTGGAAGGGATATGCATTAATCATGGTTTTTATTTTCTATGTTTTACGATGCTTTGACATCTTGGGACCTTACTAATCCTGGAGAGATTGCCTCTCCCATGGCAAGCTAATTCCAAGACACAGTAAAGAATATGCCTATGAGCATGCCTTTCATAGGCAAACCAACCAATCCACTGTCCACACCCCCAACCACCTTCTTATCTAACTCTCACACATCAAGCCAATATTCCCCTGCCCTAAATTACCCCAGAGCCAGGTATCATGCAACTAGGGACCACCCCTATAGCCCAGAGCCCTACAACATCATTCGAACTAGCCAATCCTAAATCTGCTTAGCCTGCCCTACCTTGCCTTTCCCACAGAAGCCCCAATAAAGGTTCCTGTCCACACTTTCCCCTTGTTCTTTCTGCCTTCTGACTGACCTTTGTACATCCTCATGTGGCCTTGTGTGGCATGGTGTGCCCCCTCTTCTTGGGAACTGTAAGTAATAAACTATTCTTTCAAAGGCAGCTTGTCTCTGTGGCTGTCATCTTACCCTACCTGATTAAAACAGATCTGAGGTACATTTTAAAACAGTATATCATCCTTGGCAATGCAAACGACACACTCAAGATGGGGAGGATTCTTGTGGCTCTTTCTGACTTCGTCAATCTCCACTGGTGGTAGAAAGAAAGATTTTCAGGTGGGGGTGTGGGGAGCAGCAGGTACAGGTATAGTCCATCGAATAGAAGAGGTTGAGTGAGCTTCCCATTTAGCACAATGAAGATGGACACCCAACCTGGCTTCCAGTTACAATTTTAGCAGTTACTATCTTAGCACTGAATTGGTAAGTACAGAACAACGGTAAAAGCTCCAAATCTTTAACTACCCTATATTTGTTAGCCCTTTTCTATTTTTCCATAAGGATTAGCAGTAAAAATCCTAATCCCAAAAGGGTTTGAAAACAACCATTGGGATAACAAGGAAAGGCAAAAGCTAAGGAAAGTGTGGCCAACCTGTGGCCATTCTTGGGAAAAACAGAATTCCGGGAGATGGGCAGGTGGAGACAACTCTGAGGAGAGAAAACCAAGATGAGCCCCCACAACCTGCCTCCAGAAAGAAAGCACGAAGAACCTGACCTGGATTTAAGAAGCAGTCTCAGTAACGAGTGGCCCAAGGGGTTTCCTGACATGCTCTCTCCTAGACAGAGCTATCCAGTATGAATAAATGCTTATCAGACACTTTATGAATGGATACTTCAATCATATAAAACTGAAGGTGGTTTTATGATATTCATGTGGATTTACTATAGTTCATTTTGTCATATCATTAATTTAAAATATTTTTTCTTATCCTTTTCTAATCTCCCTTGAGAAAAAATGTACTGCTTTTCTCCTATAGCATAGGTGGTGCGAGATTTCACAGCTCTCTGATGTTCTAGTGTTCGTATGGAATATCTACACATTCACCCATGCGCCTCTGAAAAATGTCACACCACACAAATGCTCCACATTTCACAGCCTCAGGGAACGAGGCAGGGACAGATCCACACAATGGAAATCCAGGAGAATCAATCCCCAAACTTCCCTAGAATGTGTGGTCCTGAGCGCTCAGGCAACACGAATCTAGCCTGCCTTAGGGAAAGCAGGTGGACCAGAGTCCTTCCCATTTGGGAATTCAGCGAATTCAGAATTTTCGTCTGGCCTATTCAGAAATCTTTGAGAAGGCACTTAATCTTAATACACTAGTATTAACAACAGTTAGCACCTGCATTTAACATCTATTGGGTGCTTGCTATGAGACAGGCAAGGCACATTAAGTACATTTTGGCATTTAATCCTCACTACCCAATGGGGTAAGTACAATCATCTTCAAATGATAAGTAAATTGAGGCCCAGAGAAGTTAAGATAATTCCCTAAAACCACATAGTTATTAGATAGTACAGTTGAGATTTAAATTCATATGATCTGACCCTGGACTCTTAGCACACTACACTCTACTGCCTGAGGCCCATGCAAGCCTAGATCGAAAATGGCCATGTAAAGCACAGAGAAGTACATTAGAGCCTACACTCATAGCTGAAGCCGACAGGCAATACTGAAACAGGTCAAGAACTACTCCTATTTCTCCACACAAACATGGATACCCACCATCACCAGCGTCTTTCCCACTATTCTTTTCTTTATTTTGAAAAAAACCCTCTGTTACCTGGGCTAGAGTGCCATGGTGTCAGCCTAGCTCACAGCAACCTCAAACTCCTAGGCTCAAGCGATCCTCCTGCCTCAGCCTCCCTAGTAGCTAGGTCTACAGGTGTTGGAGGTTACTGAGAGCTATTATCGTACCACTGCACTCCAGCCTGGATGACAGAGCAAGAAAAATATTGTAAGTCATTTTAGATGAATCTACTTCTGCCTTGACAGTGACCTTCAGGTACTAGCCTTTGTAAATTAACATAACATTTTGTTACCACTCTTGATCAGCCTTCTAGGCTTCTAGCACATGGCTTGGAGTCTGTGTGAAAGAGTATACTTCCTGAGTATTTTCTCCAGTTGTTCTTTTCCTTTGTGAAGCTTTAATATGTAGCCCCATAACTATAAAGGTAGGCTTCCTAAAGATTATTCACAAAATATTATAGAACTACAAATTTTTAAGTCTGATTGGTTTGTGTTATAGTATTTCACTGTCAAAGCAGTCTTTGGGGCATTTTTAACCTACGAAAACTACTCATGACTTCCCAAATAATTTTATCCCCGACATCTCTGTACAATTTTCCAGTGAATATTAAATAATTAGGCAGCTTCATTACTAGCAATTAAGATTCATATCTGCAAATATTCTCAGAAATTCATGAAAACATGTGTATCTTAGAACTTCCCAATATAAAATTATAATCAGATAAATCACCACTCTCCTTGTAAACTTAGTACAGTGTTCCTCAAAGTGTGCCCTGAGGACCACAAGCACCAGAAACAACATGGGTGGGAGGAAGGCAAGCTGGTGAGAGTGGTGCTTGTTAAAAATGCAGATTCCTGGACACTATGTCTTATCTATTATTAATAAATCAGAATCTCCAGGGATAGTGGCCAATAATCCACATTTTAAATAAGACATCTAGATGATTTTTATGTACCTAGTGCTTCTGGACCAACTCTTGCCATCACAAAGTCATGAGAACAAAAATTTCACAGGCCATTGCATATATAAAGCATTTTTTAAAATCAGGGAATAAATGAAAAAGGAGACAAGGCAAAAAGCTCACTTCCATTATAATCTGGTAGAATTTAGATTTCAGGGTAAACTGTAGCCATGAACAGGGGGTATTTTCCACCTACAAGAACAATGTTACACCTTACTGGTGTCTATAGTGAAGCAATCTTTTCTGTCCTTCAACCTGAAACACAGCATGCCCTATAAAAGGCATATAAAGATTAAAGCATGTTCAGCATGTAATGAAGTTTCACTCATTCCTTCTCAACATTGACTTTGCCATTACAATTAGGTAGAATTGGCTGTGCCAGTGGTTCTCAAATTTGAGGGTGCACTTAGAAATGCCTGGAGATCTTGTTAAAATACAGGCTACTAGGCTCTAAGAATTTGCAATTCTAACAAGTTCCAGCTGATATTGATAATGCTGGTCCACAGACCAGACTTTGACAACCACTGGCTTAATCTAACTCTGGTCTCCTCCTGACCTACACGATTTAGGATTCACTGTAGAGCTCAATGATGTTAAGAAAAAAAACAGCTACTTCTAGCAAATGCTCTAACCACTTTGCTGCAGGGCTTCTTGTGTGGGACTCTTGCTGCTCAGTGTATTGAGGAAGGCCTCATCGTTCAAAACTTGTAGTGTGGGTGATACGCATGTCCTCTCTTGGCAACTCAAGGTTGATAAACACCCTTCATATTCCTCCCCCAACTCCTGGCCCCTGACTGACCCTACAGCCCCCACTTCCTATCCTACACCGATGGTCTTTCTGTTCTTCTCTGTAGGAAACTATACTTCCTACAACAGGATAGTTATAGGAAGGTCAGGAGGTCCTTCTGTTCCTGTCTTAGGGAACTACACTTCCTTTAGCCAGAAAGCAACCCAGGGATTACAGTTATACAGACAAACTCAGCAAGGAGTACTGCATCTAGGTGAAAAATTGGGTCATAAACTCAAAGATTCTCTAGAAATATCAGAAGCATTCAGATCTCAATGTTTACATTCCAGTTCTTCATGGGAATAAACACATAATACAGATTTCCCCATTCAGAGATAGATCCAGAATTTACACACTGCAAGCAGGCGCCCGTTCTCTCTAAATGGCTTTTGAATCCATCTAACCAAGGTTTAAATTACACTCCCAGCATCAGGTTCTATGTGGTGAATTGAGCATATATTCAGTTCATCCCCCCCTAAGACAAAAGATTTCAACAAATTCCTGGCAATTGAAAAACACTTGGGAGCAAGGTAAGAAAATACATTTTATATAGCTTAAATATCTTTAGAAGACCTTTAGGAACTCCATCCTCTTTTAAATTCGAACATAAAACTAACGCTTAATTTGGGAAGCATGTTAAAATTAATTAGGAGATTGTAAAGGTAAGGTTAAACAGTTTATTTTCTTTTCTTTTAGATTCCATTCTTTCTATAGGCTATAATATATATGCTTAAGAAAGAAGTGTAAACCTGGAGAACAAATTTAAAACTACACCAATATGGAAAGAGGCTAAAGACATTTTTAAAGTGTTGGCCATAAGCTGGTTAAATGCCACAAATACTACATAATGTTATAATTTGCCATGTAGTGTAAAAAATATGACTTTATTAAACCACTGTAAGAAAATAACTAAAGACTACATATACAGTAACCATGGTATTTCTAGAACCTGAAATACCCTCTTTATTAGAAAAGATGTTAAGCCATGTTCCAAATGAAAAAGATTTGTTATGAACAATAGTTGAACTCCTTGGGTACCATTTGCTCAAATGTGACCACTGAAGGATCTCAGATTTGGCCAGGATTGCAGACAACACACAGACCGTTCCATTTTGTCTGCCACTAGAGAGCAACTGCTGGGATGTAATGCCGCTGCTTTTTAAAGCACAACTTCTGTGACAAAACGTCATCTTCTGGCATGCTTTTGGGGCTATATTCTGTATTCAGTGCATATGTCCGTTTTCATGGTCTGCAGAGAACAATCCATTTCTCCTTTGAGGTACTAGATCCTAAACACCAAAACAAATCAGGTCCATAAGAAATACTGGTCATCACTCTTTATTGAGGTAATAAAAATTAACCTTTTTCTTAGAAATCACCATATTTAAATATAGAAGGTCATAAAATATAATCGTTAATCACCAAGAGAGGATTTACCATCTATCGTAGAAAATTCTTTGACAGAAGCCACTTTTTATACTACATCAATTAGATCAGCTTCCATGAAAAATAATTTGTATGAGAATCAAGTTAAAACGTCAAGGCTTTTAATGACACCTACTTATTTCCTATTTTATAGTGATAACACTAATGACATAATAATAAAACCTAGATTAGCTTATATCTGTGGACAAAATTGTTTGTTTGTTTTTGTTTTTAATGCTTTGTAAAAGAGGTGGGAGTTAGTACCCATTCTTTTTTGATAAATAATATAGATTAAGCTCATTAAGATAAAATAAAAAAACAAGTTCACTGAAAGTATAGATTTATCAAACATAGGGAAGATCTTTAAAAGGCATATTCTACAAGTTCTTATGTCCTCTTTACTGTAATTAGTTCTCAATTTACATTGTATATACATACGTTAAAAACAAATATGAAACAATAAAGAGCAGAAAAGAACAAAATAGGGGATAAAAGACAGGGAAAAAGAAGAAAACTTCTAAGAGTTGTAAGATTTAACAATATGTTGACATTTCTCATGCCAGAGAGAGCAGACTTTATAATAAGATGCCCAAATGCAAAAGAAATGTTTTGAAATTAGGTCACACAGCCCAGAAACCAGGAGTTGTTGGAGCCCTGGCAAAAGGATCACAAAATCAGATCAAGAGAGTACTGAAAAACAAAAAAGAATTACTCACCTAAAAAGTGGTATAAAAAACAAGTTTGACAAATCTTGAGACTTTTTAAAACACTACAGGAGGGAAGTACAAGTTAAGGGAAATAATCATGTTAAAAAAAGAGTTGAGGCCAGTTGTGGTGGCTCACACCTATAATCCTAGCACTCTGGGATGCGAAGCGGGAGGACTGCTTGAGCTCAAGAGTTCAAGACCAGCCTGAGCAAGAGTGAGACCCCATCTCTATTAAAAATAGAAAAATTAGCCAGGCGTCATGGTATGCGCCTGTAGGCCCAGCTACTCAGGAGGCCAAGGCAGCAGGATTGCTTGAGCCCAGGAGTTTGAGGTTGCTGTGAGCTAGGCTGATGCCACGGCACTCTACTCAGGAGACAGAGTGAGCTCTGTCTCAAAAAAATAAAAAAGAGTTGAGAAGTACTTAATGGATGGAAACAAACTCCAGAAAGCCTTAGTCCTGGTCTCATTTCAGACACTCTTAGGCTGTCCCGTGGCTACTTTTCCAACTTGCTGCCTAACTACAGGCAGGTAAAGTTGTATCTCCATATCCTCTCTCTAGAAATGACCTACTCAGCTCCAACAACCTTCATACCTTCACCCCATTCAGTAAACTATGGTCCTTTTTTTTTTTTTAACATTATAAGACACATGTTTTACATAGTATATAAATTTCTCAGTATACATCAAATAAAATAGTATATTAAACAACTAGTAAGAACTACAACCACATAGACCCAACTATAACCTAGTTCTTTATAACCACTATGATTATTATTACACAATCCTGAGAAAAACCTATGGCAAAAACTGAGATTGAAAACTAGTTTTTGAAATGTTTGAGTTATGTCTCTTATTTAGGAAATTATTTTTATCTTTTTTACTGTTTTTTAAAACAATTTTACTTTTAGAAAAAATGTTTCTCACTCTGTCCAGAGAGAGAAAGGGAGATCCTACATTTTGCCATTTGGTACATAATCTCAATGAAAAAATAAAGGTTTATTCCCACATAGCACATAGGTTAAATGCATTTTGAGTTAAGAAATTAAAAAGATAAATTTTCATTAGAATTATTAAACAAGTTAATGGAGGTCAGACTGAACAATGGTCACCGTGCCTGGAAGTGGAAATAATAACTGCTATTAGGAAATAAAAGGCCTGGCTGTTGTTTTTCTCTCTCAAGGAAATTTATAATGATCTTTGATACTAATCTGTTATGAAATATATAATAGAAAGAAGTGGTCCATTGTTGACATTTTCATTATTTGGAACAGCTCCACCTCTGAAATATTTAATTTCAAGTCTAATCTAGAGCATGACCTCCTAGTTTCTTACTCTCTCTCTTGCTTAATTGCCTACTCTTCTAATTATTTCACTGAGACTTCAGTTCCTTACTTTTTCCATTTTCTCCAATCCATCTGCTCCCTCTGTCTATAGGACAGTGGTTCTCAATTGGGGTGATTTTGCCCCTCAAAGGACATTCGGTGATCTCTGGAGATATTCTGATTATCACACTGGAGGGTGCTGCTACTGGCATCTAGTATGTAGACGCTAGCGATGCTGCTAAATATCCTACAACATTGGTCCCCAATCTTTTTGGCACCAGGGATCAGTTTCATGGAAAATAATTTTTCAATGGACCAGGGGGCAGGAGGAATGACAAGTGATGGGGAGTGGCTGTAAATACAAATGAAGCTTTACTTGCTCACTCACTCACTCACCTCCTGCTCTGTAGCCTGGTTCCTAACAGGCCACAGACTGGTACTGGTCCGCAGCCAGGGGATTGGGGACCACAGTCTTACAATGCACAGGAAAAAAGCACCAACACATACACACACAAAGAGAATTACAAATGTTTCTGAAGTTGAGAATCCTTGCGGTATGGCCTTCTTTAGGTAACACTGTCCATTTCTTCAATTACCCTTGGAGCATTTTAACCTCAGTTCTCTTGCCTTTTCATCCTTATGATACACTGATCTATAAAACCAAACCCTCAGTCAACTGAATCATCCAACTTCTCTACTTCTAACCATGGCCTACTGAGCTCAACAAAAGCTAAATAAATAGCACAACCACAAGAACGGCTGACTATACATATTCATAGATTCCAACTTTGGTGGAACCCTAGACATTCCCAGGCAGACAGCCCTTCAAATCAACACTAAATATCAGCAAATTCACCTGTTTCACTTGAGAAGTTTTGCTACCATCAGATATTTCTTCCCCATCCTACAAACTCATTTACATCTATCCCCATCTCTCCTAGGAGAGCAGAAGTGTCCCTTGTGTACCAGCACAGCCTCTGCTCCAGGACTTTGCTTCATCAATCATATAGCCCCCTAACTCCTCTACCTCTACTTTTTCCCCATCCTGTCCCTTTTCACCTCAGAAATAAGTGAATGTTCTCTTTTTAGGAGGAAAAACCCCACCAATGAATGAAATCCTCCTTAAAGCCACACCTCCTGTAACTCTTCTTACAGCCAAATTCCTTAAAAGAACAGTCTATCCCCATTACTCCATTCTCCTTCAGTCCACTATTCACAGCTCACATCCCTACTATTCCACTAAAGCTCCATGGTGGAGGCAAATGACTTCCTACTTACCAAGTTCAGTGATAAGTTAATTTTGCACATTAACAAAAATTATCATGGCCTCCTTAAAATTCTCTCCTCTCCTCTTTTAGTATTTGTGATACCATCCTTTCCTTTATATCTTCCTTCCTCTTTGGCCCTTCGTTAATCCAATTCTCAGATGTCGGTGTATCCTGCAGCTCTAGCTTCAATCTTTCTCATTTGACTATACAATCCAATCTCTAGCTTCAAATCCATATATACACTTTTGATCTCTTTTAACTAAGTTTTCCTAGTGAATGACACCACCATCTACCCAATCGCCCAAGCAAGAATCCTGGGATCATCCCAGATTTCTCACTCTCACCCACATATAATCAATGACAAAATCCTATCAATTTAAGTAGCTCTGGGATTTTGTCATATGAGTACATTCTCTCTGTAACCTTTCTAACACAGGTCATTGTCACTCATCCAGAACATAATATTATAAGAAGAATGGTAAGTAAGTACATATGAGCAAAAAACTTGGAGGCTCCTCTTATAAGTAAGGAGTCAACACAAATACAATGAGGTATGATTTGAAATAACGTAGAACATTGGAATTCTTTTTTAAGAAAAATGGGTTCTAATACTACATGAATATAGGAAAATAATTTAGTCATCCCAGGCTCCAGACTCTCAACTGCCCAATGAGGGGTAAAAGGGATATGTCTAAGGACCTTTTGAACCCTTAACATTCATTTTATAATTCTATTTCTACCAGACATTAGACAGTTCATACTTCCAAATACACACTATACTTCCATAAAAATAGGCTGATATATCTCCTTTGATACCAAAATATATCAAGCACATTCTGATTTTCATCACTTTCTAAAATTTAACCCTAAATTCCAAGTGTCAAAGACATAAAATAGAAGCAAAAGAAAAAACTGACAAAAATTATAATAATATTGATTGTGTATATAAAAATGCTATTTCAAAATAATTTCTTAAGGAATCAAGCAATACAGAGTGATGAGTTACCAACAAAACGAGTGCACCATAAACCATTCTAACAGTCAATAACATTTCGAACAAAAAGATCTTCCTACCTATACAACAGTAGAGTAGGAATTGTACAATATTGAAAGTCAAACACCAGCACAATACATATGCAATATGAAACCATAAAAAGTTTCAGGATCTGCTTTTCAAAGACAAGGCTGTCAGAGAAGGATAATAAGAACTAAGCTATGAAAATACAGCCTAAATTTTATTTAACTATTGTTACCCCAATCGAATGAGAGGCACCTGTTCCTCTTTTCACAGTTTGGGTTCAGTTGCTCTTCCACTGCCTACTAAGCTCAGAAGTAATTTTCAGTTTTAAAGACAGTAGAAAAGGAGAAGGTAGAGGGAGAATGTGGCAGGCAAAACAGTTTACACTGCAAAGTTGATACTGACAAAACCTAGGGATAAATGAACTCTGAAGCAAGACAGCTTGAGTGCAAATCCCAATTTCACACCTACCAGCCTCATAATTTTAACTAGTCACTTAAACTTCTCTGTGCCTTGGTTTCATCATCTGTAGAGTAGGAACAATAATAGTACCTACTTCATAGGTAAAGTGCTTAGAACAATGCCTGGCATATTGTAAACACTACAAACATATTAATATTAGGTAATGTTATCATTATTATTATTTTCCTTCTTATTTTTAGACTAAATATTAGGTGAGAGGAAAAATTACACTACAATATATGCTCAGGCTCCAATTTAACAATGCACATCAGGCCTTTTGTTCATAGTGCAAAAACAATGTTATTTCAGTTATCTCAATCCTGATCCTCCAGGAGTTCACAATCAAATCACCAAGTATTGAGTTCATTCAACATGAAATGGGAAGTATAAAGAAGCATAATTCAGTATGCATCCAAAGTATAGCATCTAGTATATCCATAAAATGGAATGTTATTCCGCCTTAAAAAGCAATAAAATTCTGACACTTACTACACCATGGATAAACCTTGAAAACATTATGTTAAGTAAAATAAGCCAGTCACAAAAGGACAAATATTGTATGATTGTACCTAAATGAGGTATCTAGAATAGGCAAATTCATAGAGACAGAAAATAGACTAGAGGTTACCAGGGGCTAGGAGGGAGAGGGAAATGGGAATTTATTTTTTAAAGGGTACAGAGTTTCTGTTTGAGATAATGAAAAAGTTCTCAAAATGGATAATGGTGATGATTACACAACACTGTGAATGTATTTAATGCCAATCAACTGTATACTTACAATGGTTAAAACAGCAAATTTTGCTATGTATATTTTACCACATTAATAGGAATCATTAAAAAAGTATAGCATATATTTTCAACAAGAAGTTGTAACATGAGTGTCAGCCCTAATGGTATTAAAATAAAGGATAGACTACTCATGCCTTACTGTGGACACCAAAAGAGTCAACATCGACTCTTTGCTGGCCTTGGTTTAAAATACACATATGAAAATAAGTACATATCTTGAAAATTTTGTAAGGAACATTATTTCACTTTGTTAATAGTCACTTTTTGAGCTCCTTGAAGTGAGAAAAGGAGAAAAAGAGAATTGTATTGAGGAGATATGTTTATGTGTGGTCAATTCCTAATTGTGTTTTTTTTAAAGCAGTACTCATCCATACAGAACTATGATAACATGAGTGCAATAGTATATGTATGTAGGACACCCTAAATGGACATGTAAATCAATTGCACTCAAAAATAAAGAAGATTGGTGGTCTGTAATTTAAACCACTGAAATAGCCCCCAAATTCAAAATATAAATTAAAAATACCTTATTATAACAGATAATAAAGTGAAATATTTGAAATCTCCACACCAAACACCCCAAGCCTATTGCATTAAAAAAAAAAAACCACAATGAAAGTAAATTTAATAAATTAACATTTCCCATAAGATGAAGAATTACCATTAGGACAACTTTACTGTCTACTAAACTGGTAATTACCATATATCAAATATCATTCAAGGAACAATTTTTAAGGAACTAGAATGCAATTTTCAAAGACCTAAAGCCAAAACCAGACTAATAATATTAGCAAACACATATATGGCTCTTTCAATATGCCTGGCATTGTTCTAAGCTCTTTACACATATTAACACATTTCATCCTCACAACAATCTTCTAAGTATTCTTATTATCCCCATTTTACAAATGAGGAAACTGATGTATAGAGGGGTCAAGGACCTTGCTTGGGCTCACTGTGCTGCTAGTAAGTGATGGTAGGATTTAAACCGTATCTGGTTTTAATCACTATACTATCTCTTTGTGATACTGAGGAATGGGCTACAAAAAGCACAGGCAAACTCAAAAGGCAAAGCAGTTTGGGGGTTAGATATAATAAAAGCTCTGAGGAAACGACCATGTTACAACACAGGACAATAAATTATGTTCATAACTGCATAAGGGGAGGTTAAAATCTCTTTGGTATACTTAGTATTTAAGAAGGCAAGGAATTGTTTAGTACATTTTTAAATTATAGTTTTCATTTATAAAAAGGATAAAACTACCAACTTCAAAATTACTCATTCCCTGAGGGCTCCAAACAGAAAAGTTTTACTGAGCAATCTTATTTGCCATTTATCTCATTCGTAAAGAATGGTGTGTGTGTGTGTGTGTGTGTGTGTGTGTGTGTATGTGTGTAGGAAGATCACACATTAAGCTTTCCAGATGTTTTAATTCCAGGTTTCCAGGAATATGTGAACTTAATACAGTATTAAAGATATTAGAAAGTGTCAAATCACTTGGATAGATGAGTGAACAAACCCACAGAATTATGTGTAACTACTGTAAAATGTCTAGAATTTGATCATTAATATAGACTTATTTAAAAACCAAGAAAAGTACAGGCTTTGAAGTCATACACGGACCTGGATTTAAATCTTAGCTTTGCCACTTAGTTACTATGAATGTTTAGCAAGTCAATTTCACATAACTGAGACTAATTTTACTTCTCTGTAAATTAGGGATAATAATTCCTAACTCACAAGGTTGGTGTGTGAGCTAAGGAGAAAGCATACACAAAGTGTTGAACACAGTCTTTGGGATATAGCAAATGGTCAACAATGAGCAACTATTTCCTAAACTTATTCTACTTTGTCGCCAAATATTGGAAGAGTTAAATCTTCCCAACAAGCAAGTCATTGGTAGGCTTCCCACAATTATATGAAGTATTAATACAATATACTCTATTCAAAAATGGAACAGACTGAAAGTACAAAAAAATACAAAACCAAACCATCAACACATCAAGGATTTCAGAATTCTGCTACTCATCCCATATACCCTGCATCTATTCTGGTTGGTTTTGTAATAATCCATATTATTTCCCTATCAACAATATGAATTCTATTGTTATTTTTTTTTTAAATCTAAACATCCCTAGCGGGTTGTGTTTATTATTTATTTTGAGGGCTACCTTTGCAAGGGTAATTGTCACCACTGCTCGAAAACCAGAAAGAAATCCAGGGGCAAGGAGCATTTTAAAGAAACGCTGCTAACTGCTCCATGCATCTCAACAGTTGATTGGATCCCATGTGGATCATTTATTATCACAATAGATGCGCCCATTACTACGCCACCCCCGCCAATCCCCCAAACACATGCGTTAACAAGCAAAACTCCAGACTGCCAGAGAATGAATGTTCTATAGGGACACCAAAACTCAAAACTTGGTGCTCTCAGTAAGGATCCTCAGGGGAGGGGATGTGGATGGGTTTCACTGTAAGTGGAAATGAACAGAATTGGAAACTGTTCTGTCTACTTAAACAAGACTGGAGATGAGTCTTGTGGAGCTAGGAGCGGAGAAGGAAGGGTGAGGAGGGCCTGGAGGGAAGAGAGGAAGGAGGAGCAACTAGAGGCTGAGGAAGGGTCTGTGCCACCGAGGAAAGGAATGGAGAGCCAGAGCCCACTGCCACCTCGACAGCTGAATAGGTGGTCTGTGGCCCCTCCGCCCAGTCCCCGAGAGGGGTTTCAGCCCCAGGAGTCTGGGAAAACTGAGAAGGGAACGGGCGTCCCCTCTGATCGAGCAAAGGTGAGGGTAGGGTGGGCTCCCCGCCGCCTTCAGAACGGACTGCTGCTGTCCCTGCCGCCATCCGGACGCTGGAGGAGAGGAAGGCAGGGACACAACAGAGAGCGCACAGGTTACCTGTCTTAGCAGCCTGCCCGCCGGTCTCCACTTCCCCAGACTCCGGGTTACTACGGGCTACCCGGGCAAGCGCCGCGTGACATCATCAGTGCGCGCCCGGGGCCGCAGTCCGCCGGGCCCGCCTTCCTTAGAAGCCTGCCCCCTTGGGAAGAGGACTGAGCCACCCGGGGTAGATCTGCGCAGGCGCGGAGCTGCCACAGGCCTAAGACTGCTTGAGCCGCTTGGTAGGTTTAGGTTGCGTCCCTCCTAATTACAATATCTACTGGGCACTTAAGAGAAAAAATATTATTGAAATACAAATGCTTCTCAGGTGAGAACCAATTTGGCAAAAAAAAAAGACAAAAAAAAACCATACACAAACATGCAAATGTGCACTTTTTATTCCTTAGTCTGCTTCCGCCTCTGCTGCATATGACTTGTTCACATGTTCATTCATTCCACCACAATTGATTAAGGTCTTACTGTGTGCCAGGCAAGCACTCTTACAGAATCTGGGGAGACAGCGATGAACAAGACAGACACTGTGCCTACCCTCATGGAAATTACTTTCTAGTTGAGAAAGCAAACACTGAATAACTCAACAAATATGTATGTGTGTGTGTGTGTGTGTGTGTGTGCATTCGTAGAGATAAGTGTGTGGAAAGAAAAGAAGTTGCTGAGAAACTAAAGGAAAGTAGGTGTCCCTTTAGTTTGAAATGTCAAGGAAGTGTCCTCCGAAGAGGCTCACTGAACTGAGAAGAAATCAGCTCTGTGAAGATTTGGGAAGAGCGGCCAGAAGGATACATGTGAGAGAAGTGGGAAAGCTATGGGGGAAAGGGAAGAATGTAGTGCCCTGGAGAAAGTAAGAAAGTAGGCTAGGGGAAGAACAGAGGATGTGATCAGCAGGGCAAGGAGGGTCCCCATCCTTTCTGGGGCACTGTAAGGAGGATGGATTTTATTTCAAGTGTAATGGGAAGCCAGTAAAGAGTTTTAAACACACAAGTGACAGAATCTAGCTTTATAAAGTCACCTTGCTGGCTTGTGCATATAAGGAACTTTTGAGAGACAGGAAAGGATGCAAAGAGAAGAGTTGCTTTTATAATGATCAGTTAAGAAGTGATAGAAATGGACACATCGAAGGAATAATTTTGAGGTAGATGTGACAGACTTGGAGATGGATTAGATAAGGTGATAAGGAAAATAAAAGCGTCAAAAATGACTCCTAAACTTTGGGCCTAGGCAAATAGCTGGATAATATAGCTAAAATAAGATTTGTTCCTCCTCCTTTCAAACCTGATTCCTTTGCTTCTATTTTACCAAGCCCTCCAGGTTCTCTTCTTACCTGTCTGACCATCTCTTCTCAATTTCCATCACTGGACTCCTCTTTATTTCCCTTTTCCTTAACTCTTTTTTCTCTTGGTCTTCTTTTGCTATACCAGAGGCCGCAAACTGAAAAGCCTCCCACAGCCAGGCAGTTAATACACAGGAGTGAAGCCCATGGATAAAAACTGTGGAGACCTGAAGCTCATGGTTCCTTTTCAGCTCTAGGTTGATTTTTGCCAACCAGGAATGCTAGCCCAGTGATGTCAGATCCTCTCATTTTTAAGGAGAAATCAATATATTTACATGAAATCTCCCAAATTTTAAATGTTAGTCACTAATTCAAATTTTATTAAACTTTTGTTTTGGACCAAACAAAGCACATCTGCTGGCCACGTGAGGCCTGCAGGCTACAACTTCTCCTCCTTGGTGTCTGTTTTAACGAGGTAGTGACTTTGTCTATCCTTGTGTGACTACCACCTGTAAGTTTGTAAGATGACAACTCCCAAATCTATTTCTCTGTCCAAATCTTTTGAGAAATTTCTTCTTCAAATGTCCAAATTCCACTTAGATGTCCACTTGGCATTTGAAAAACTGAATTCATCCTCTACTCCCACCCCTAAGCCTGACCTACTCATGTATTCTCTGCCTCAGTTAATTCCACTCAGTCACCCAAACCTGAAATCCAGGATCATCTCAGACTTGTCCCTCTCCCTCATCCCACAGTCCAATCAATATGTATCACATCTGCCCATCATGTACTTGCTCAAGCCTTTATCATCTTTCTTGGGGTATTTCAATTTTCTCACTTGTAAAATGAGAGAATTGAACCAGATGATTTCTGAGATCTATTCCATTTATGAAATTCTGTTTTATATAACCACTAAACATATCAGAACAGTTGCCTGGAATTTGGGGGTTTTTGTTTGTTTGTTTTGTTTGTGTGTTTATTTTTGCTTGACTATTTTAATGCCAAGGATATTGTGACCTGGTTGACCAGAAAAAGTGGACTTGATAGAAATAATTAATGCAAAATGAAATTAACAGTGGTTAACACTGGATGCAGTTTTGTTATAGAATAAAAACTGATTGAAAAATAACTGCTGATTGATAAAATTGAAAACTGGAAAAACTGAGAAAAACAGACATGGTAAAATTTGTTATTTATTGAAAATTGATGGAAAAATCAAATCTTGACAAGACTTAGATCTACAAAGTTTGAGCAGAAAAATAATTTTCTTGATTAACCACAAAAGAAAGCTCATAATGTCAGAAACTCTAATGACTATAATTTGTAATGAAGAGAAAAAATAATACTGAATTATAACTTCAATGCAAAGTTTACATGTAAAAGAACTGAAACTGATTTCCAGTGAAAATAATTTTAGTTAAGTAGAAAAAGTGAGAAAGTTATATAAATGTTATATAATAGTGTATATGTAATATAAAATTGATTGTGGCATTAAATTGACATGATGAAATTTGCTCTAGAAAATACTTTTATTGATGTAAGTATAATTTTGATTTAAATGTTTATGTTGGCTGGGTGTAGTGGCTCACGCCTATAATCCTAGCACTCTGGGAGGCCGAGGTGGGTGGATCGC
>VBSM01003179.1:72781-108946 GCA_008086735.1 Cheirogaleus medius | reverse complement strand
TGAGCTAGGCTGACACCATGGCACTCTAACCCAGGCAACAGAGTGAGACTCTGTTTCAAAAAAATAAATAAATAAATGTTTATGTTTATATGCACAAAAATCAACACTTTACAAAGTCAAAGTAACAAGAATCAACATCTTGTATTCATTCAATGACTCCTGAAAATCAGAGGCTTCCAGTTCTAAAATCATATTTATGAGTATTTATTCATGCCACAAGCAGAAATATATCCCTAAGATTTGGTATAACTGGAGTAGGTATAGTCTGATTTTGGATATATTAATAATTTTCATTAATGACAATTTTTCTCTCTGGTGTTATCAGGTCCATGAAATTTGTTCATATCCTCACTGAGATTTAGTGCATTGGATTCAATTTCAAAAGAATTTCTGACATGGCTTGGGTGAACTAAATTCAACAGAGGAGAGAATGAAAGAGACTGCTGGCTGTTCCTCAATATCCAGTCTCTTTTTTTCCACAGTAATAGAACCCTCGAATTTTAGGTAATAGAACTTCTTTATTTTAGCTGGGTTCTTTTATTTAAGTAACTTTTTATTTTGGGTCTGTTTATTCCATGAAATCTGATTCTAACTGATTCTAACTGAAGGACTAGGAGTCAAAAGAAAAATACACAATAAAGGTATTTGCAGACTTCGCAAAGACCTGAATAGCAAGAAGAAAGATCCTCTTGAAGGAAATGAAGTTTCACTTCTGGTCCCAAACCATAAGACCAGAAAACAAAAGCCTGTAAGATTTGTTGTCTGAACGCAGTAAACCCTAAATTCCATTTCTTTCTTTTTTTTTTGAGACAGAGTCTCACTCTGTTGCCCGAGCTAGAGTGCTGTGGCATCAGCCTAGCTCATAGCAACCTCAAACTCCTGGGCTTGAGCAATCCTCCTGCCTCAGCCTCCGGAGCAGTTGGGACTGCAGGCATGTGCCACCATGCCTGGCTAATTTATATATATATATATATATATATATTTTTTTTTTTTTTAGTTGTCCAGCTAATTTCTATATTTTTAGTAGAGATGGGATCTCGCTCTTGCTCAGGCTGGTTTCGAATTCCTGAGCTCAAACGATCCGCCTGCCTCGGCCTCCCAGAGTGCTAAAATTCCTTTTCTTTATAAAGCAAATACTTCATGATTTGTAGCCTCACTCATTGTATTCTACCCAACACCCTGTATTCTACCCAATACCTATTAGGTATTCTACCCTAATAGAACCCTGTTTTGTAGAAGAAAATCTATTGACCTTGGAGAAGGTAGATCCCTTCTCCAGCCCCAGTGGATGGTTATAAATCTAAGCCAATTATGGAATCTCATTCCCCTCTGCCCCATAGTCATGGTCTCACCTTTCCTTACAGCTAACGGTGGTCATGTGACACAGTCTGGCCAGTGAGATGGAAGAGGAAGGTGGCTAATGGATTCTGGGACAGATGTTTCCTTCTTATAAAAAGATTGTCATAAAAAGAGAGCTAGCTGACATAGTGCTGTTTCTTTCTTTATTGCTTATGATGCTGGTCTGGAGGAAAAGATGCTTGGAGCACCTGGTAGCCATCTTGTGACTGCACGTGGTAAGCAGGAGGGTGAAAAGTTAACGTGTAGAGGAAGGAGGGGGAGAAGGAGTAATAGAGTCTGAGTCATTGCTAACATTGTTGAGCTGCTGACCAAGCCTCCGACATCTCCCTCCAGACTTCTTAGTACGTAAATAATACTGCTTCTGCTTTTAGTCCCTGCCAGTAGTATTTCTTGTTATTGATGCTTGCAATTATTTTGTTGTTGTGGCTGCATGCAATTTAAAAGACAGACAATTTCAGCAATTTTTTTTGCACATTTCTTTCTTCATTCTTTTCCACACTAAGCCTTTTTTTTCATGCTTAAATAATAGTAACTGCTGACACTTCTGTTTTTTCTTGTTTTTCTTGCTTCTGTTGTTGCTACCATCTTTCTCTTTCAAATGTATTAAACAAATCCTTCTCCATGATCTGCTCTTACTGTAAACTGGATTTAAACTATCTTTACAATACCCTTTTTGCATAGCTCTAACACCAATCCAGTTTTCGATATGCCATTCCCACCGTTTTAGGCTGAACTGTAGAGAGTTCAACAGAAAGGAAAGGGGCCCGGCACGGTGGCTCACACCTGTAATCCTAGCACTCTGGGAGGCCGAGGCGGGTGGATCCTTTGAGTTCAGGAGTTCTAGACCAACCTGAGTGAGACGCCTTCTCTACCGAAAATAGAAAAAATTAGCTAGGTATGGTGGCGCATGCCTGTAGTCCCAGCTACTTGGGAGGCTGAAGCAAAAGGATCACTTGAGCCCAGGAGTTTGAGGTTGCTGTGAGCTAGGCTGACTCCATGGCACTCTAGCCCAGGCAACAGAGTGAGACTCTGTCTCAAAAAAAAAGAACCAGAAAGGAAAGGGATCTTTGTGTTCAATAGAAGTTATAGTTATGCCTTACAACTACAGAAGCTCCAGGATTTCTGAGTGTGAATAGGCCACCAAATCCCCACCCACGAAAGGAAAAAAACATAATTATTTCTCACTCTGCCATAATCTATTCCTTAAGAATAAGAAAATTTGTCTAAAGCCTGTCTGTCATGTCTCTGGCCTAAAATGTCACCATAGTCCACCCACACATCACACCAAAGGGAGTGAGCATGTTAAAACCTAGCTTGGGTTTGTGTGTTATTGTCTCCTAAGATGGAAGCTGTGGCAAAAAAAGGAATTCTCTCTAAAACACACTGGGTTGATGAGAGACAGGTGGGATGAATGAGTCAAAATATAAATACAGGATTTAAAATATTTGCAAGTCTCTTGGAGAAAAACCCTACTAGAATAGGATGTGTAAATTAAAGTTGAATATGATGATTGGTTTACAGTCATGAGCTACACATCATCTCAGTGACTTGGTCAATATGGGTTGGAGAGATTCCTGTAAATTTTATTTATAGCCATACAGCAGTTTGGGCAACAGGTCCTATCACTGCGAAGAGCACCAGCAGCTAATGCCAGAAGCAAACAAGGAGGATAACCTGGCTCAAAGGGACAGCATCATTTCCAAGGACAATGAGACTGAAAATTATGTTGTTTTTACTAAAAAGTAAAAAATAAGAGGCACAAAGAGAAACCAAGGTAATATTGCCAAAGAAGATGGAATATCATGATTCCTGGAAAAAAAGTGGCATTCAGGGTGAAATACTTATTTATGCCGGGGAAGAAAGCAACAACAGTTTTCAAAGGATTGCAATGAAAGTAAACACTAGAGTGGCTCAGTTGTGGATGGCACAGAAAAGAGAATCCAGGCCCTCTAACCCCATCTCTGGTCTCTCTTTTTTCCTCTAAAGCTAGTGGAGCCTTTGTGGAGCACATTCAATGGAGGTGGGACTGTGAGAGACTTAGTATTAATATATTCCTGCTAATTAAAGTGTATCATATACTCACATTCATTTTTTTTCTTTCAGCAACATTGACTGAATGCTGCCATGTATTAGGTACATTTTCAGGCTCTAGGGATAAAAAGATGAAAAAATATGTCCCTGACTTCAAAGAACTTTGGTCTACTATGGAGATAAAAGTGATTTACAACATTAGAGGTCAGAACTCTGGACTTGTGTCGTATGTGTGTACCAAATAGCAAAGCTAAAATGGCAAGAAAAGACAAATCAAGAACTGGAGATATAATTGGGGAAGGGAGGTGGATATTGAGAAACCAAGAAAGCTGAAGACAGGTAGAGCAGAAGAAGTCAAAGAGAGATGGCCTGAGCTACCCTTAGGATAGTCTTTCTGGTTGGCAGAATGGGAGAGGGTAACATGGCTTTGCTAGCCTCGGACTAACATGGGGCTGCTGCTCTCAACACCTGGCACAAACTGGCCTCTTAAAGGTGCTTGGTACATATGATATTTATCTATTTATTGAAAGAATGAGTGAATGAAAGATAAAGCTCCTGGATGACTTTTGTTCCCATATTTTTGGGAAACAGAAAAGTAGGCATATGAAAAGACAAACCTTTCCCACGGGTGGGACTGAGGGGAAGCTTATTCTATCTACACCAAGACATTGAGCTAATGTAGCACAATATAATATTTCACCAAAGCACAAACCCAATGCTGTAGCTTTGGGAAGACCCAAGCGAAGCTCTCTTTGGTGGTGCTCCTCATAAGGGACTGAGTCCCAGCAATCTGGGCAATCACTCTGTAGGAGCACTTCTCCTTCTGGACGTGTTTACCCAGATGAAAGCACATTGCCCTTACCACCAATGACAGTGTTGGAAAAGGACAGAATTGGGGTCCATATGCCCACCAAAACCCAATGATTTCACAAGAAGTAGCAAAAACTTGCTGTTTTTCCCAACCTAGAGAGACATAACTCCTAAGAACCTGTGGGATTCAGCTGGACTAAAGGCTTTTCAAAAGTCACTGCACTTTTCTAATTCCATCACTGCCAGTAACACCAATGTTTTAAAGATTCTGATTTTAATTCGTACTTAAAATACAAACACTTCCATACAAGGATTGAAAAACACTAATCTCTTGTTTCCTGACAAATGTTTACCACCAGCTGGATGCTTATATTAGTTGGGACTCTGGTTTCAAGTATCATGTAAGTTAAAAATGAAAATTTATTATAAGTATGCAGTAGTGACTCACAGAATCCAAGGGCAGGAATGTAGTTGGGTCAAAGGAACCATGGGAAGCCTGTAGAACTCCCTCTTCCACTCCCCTCTCTTTTGTTTTCGGGCATTTCTGCCTCACTCTTCTTTCTTCCTAAAGCAGCTTTCTCTGAATCCCTAGCCATACAGTGGGCAAAGATGGTCATCTCAAATACCCATGTTTATATGTCCTCCTTCTAAGAGATACCAGATCTCTTAATCCCAATTCCAAATCACTTAGAGAAGGAATATGATTAAGACCAGTTCAGGTCAAGTGTCCACCTCTAATGCAGTCAGCTATGGCTAGGAGGCAGCTCACGTGACACAAATCTGGCCACTGAGTCACCCTCTTTAGAAGGTGCAGAGGAAGGGGGATTCATAAGTCTGACATTTTATTACCAGGAGTGTGAAAACAACCCCATCCAGGAGAGGAAGCAAATTCCCATGCTAATCAAGCAAAATTTCTGGGTGCTAGGTGGCATATCATATGGCAATATGAGAATGTTGACTTACAGAGTGGACAAAGATAAGTTTTGGCAGCTCGACAGTATTGCTCCCTCCTTCCCTCTCCTGTGTCCCTGGAAAAGCTTAATTAAAATCTGTGGATTACCAGATGAAATCCCAAGTTAAAAGCTTGCATACTCCTTGGGTGTGTATAGCTGCTGTGTTTGGTGTAAGAATGACTATAGCAAAATACTTTCAATAAAATTTCTGTGCTGAGCCCTATTTTACTATCGTTGCCAGAAAACTAATGTGATTACTTACTCCACAGAGATCCATTGAGATTACAGTGACTGGCCGGGCGCGGTGGCTCACGCCTGTAATCCTAGCACTCTGGGAGGCCGAGGTGGGTGGATCGCTCAAGGTCAGGAGTTCGAAACCAGCCCGAGCAAGAGTGAGACCCCATCTCTACTAAAAAATAGAAAGAAATTAATTGGCCAACTAAAATATAGAAAAAATTAGCCGGGCATGGTGGCGCATGTCTGTAGTCCCAGCTACTTGGGAGGCTGAGGCAGAAGGATCGCCTGAGCCCAGGAGTTTGAGGTTGCTGTGAGCAAGGCTGACGCCACGGCACTCTAGCCAGGGCAACAGAGTGAGACTCTGTCTCAAAAAAAAAAAAAAATAAAAAAAAAAAAGAGATTACAGTGACTGGGCTATTTGTATGTTCTTTCTCATGAACTTCAGTTTCTTTTAAGTCATTAAAACCTAATTTGAGGGAGAAACATTTTTTTATTCTAAGAACTAAAAGGATAGAATCAGTTGAGGAGAATTGTAACTCTTCTCTTGTTCTATATTTACCATCAGCCTTTTCAGAAGAAGGAGCCCTATATTAAAGTTGCACATGGGATAATGCAGACATTCCTCAATGTTTTGATCACCAGTGTTTACATATGTTTTAAAAATCACATAGCTCATTTTTGCCCACTGAGTTTTAGAGAGCAGGAGGCTTGCTGTGAAGTCACACTGCAAGACTCTTGAGAGAGTCTTTTGAACATACAAAAAAACCCCATTAATGTGTTCCTCCATAATGTCTCCTGTTTTCCATCAGTGTTTTTAGGTTCTGCTCAGAGAATTTGTTAGCATAGTTCTGGATGAATTGAAAGAAGAGCAGACTAAATCATTTCGTTGATTGAAATGTATTCAGAAAAGGCCCATGGCCAAAGAGTCAGTGACTATGATGTTCTTCATTGAGGGGAAGTAATGTCTTATAAAGACAAGAGGAATTTCAAGCATTAAACAATGTTTTCCTACATTAAAAATGAATGAACAAGATAAGATTGTGGAACCAACTTTCGATGTGATAGTTATGGCAGAATATTAATTTGTGGTTGGCTCTTAGTGCTGCAGGAGTGAATAAGGAGACTACTTCTTTCTCCATCCCAAGAAGTCTTTATGGTCTGCGTTTTCACTCCCTAGCCTAGGAATGGCTTTTATATTGGAAAGGTAAAGTACAAGGTACCTGGAAATCAATTCCCTACCATCCAGGAAGAATGGGTGATGGCAGGGAGGGAGTGGAGTGGGGTGGAGGCATAGCTGGTCCAAGCAGGGAGAAGAGTGGGAACCTTATCCTACAGAGGGGTGATCCCAGTGGTGGAAGGTCAGATTAGCCTGTGGAAGTGAGAAATGAGGAGCATTGCAGGAGAGACAATATATGCAAAGATCCTATGGCAAACAGATGCATTGTACATACCAGGAACTTATAGAAGAGAGGAGGAACAATGTAGGAAAGAATGTTTGACAGACCAGGTTTACAGGGTCTAGTACCTTGTGTTAAAGATGTTGGTCTTTTTCCTGAAAGCAATGAGTTTCAAGCTGGGGAGTAAGGCAATCAGATTTGCCATACAAGCATTTTATCTTTACAAATTATAAAGACCTACCTTATACAGCAGTTCCATAAGGTAGGTGTACCTCCTTAGAGATAGCTTGGAGGAAGTTTAGCAACCCTGTAATCTTCATCGGCCTCCCCAAATAAGCATATGTTCTTATCCAAGACCAAAAGAGCAGTGTGCTTGCTATGGAGATGCAGCTTCTGGATAAACTCTTGAGCACTCCTTCCTAATACCTGGATGCCACCCTTATCCCCTAGCACACCGAAGAGGTCACCTGTAATCTTCTTACATGCCCACAAGCTTCTTGCATATCTCTACATAAAGACATTCTCTAGCCACTGGCATCTGACCTATGCACAGGGGTTTAACCTCATAGAAGTGACACTAAGCCAATGAGGACAGGAGTTGGGAAACAAAGAGCTCAGCTTCCTCGACCCTCACTCAAATGATTCTGGGGTGTGTCCCACAAGCCTCTCAAAGGGTCCCCAGCAGAGTGGAGCCTCTTTTGCCCACAGAGGTAACCTGATCATTAATTTACCCTTTATTGGCTTTTTTCCCTTCTGTGTCTCAGGTTCTCAACTCTCCCTTAGTGCTTCCTGAGATCAACTTCTCTATAAATGACTTGTGCCTAAATTCTTGTCTTGGGGTCTACTTTTGGGGGAACCCAAACTAAGACAGCTCTTAACCAATAAAGTCTACTGCCTCTCTTAATAGTGGTTGGAAAATTTTCCC
Organism: Cheirogaleus medius; assembly: GCA_008086735.1. Classification (NCBI taxonomy): domain Eukaryota; kingdom Metazoa; phylum Chordata; class Mammalia; order Primates; family Cheirogaleidae; genus Cheirogaleus; species Cheirogaleus medius. Next base: position 101,234 of record VBSM01003179.1, on the reverse strand, counting down.
CCAAATTCCTTTATCATCAGATCAATTTAATGGGTACATGGCCTTGTACCAGTAGGTACAAAGGAGCCACTTATGATACCTATTTGGTTCACTACTTTGGAGAGAAGGTGACAACTCCAGAGAGGGAAATAGGAATAAATGATAGGAAAATATGACAATTTTGTATGTAGGTGGCCCTATACAGAGGGATGATAGAGCAATAGCACTTATTCCCTAATATATTATTGTTCACTATTATTTGAGGATATTAAATGTCTCCAACAGGGAAAATAATGTCATGCCATTAAGGATTAATAATATACACTTTTAGATGACATTACCCTATTAATTCTAGTTCTATCTTAGTCAAACACAAATGCTGTTCAGTGTTTGGATGATTTATCAAGATATGAAGTAAAGCTTGCCAAATCTCTAGCTACAGTCATAAATAATTTTAACTTCTTTCATTTCATTTTCCATTTGAAAGACCATAATATTGGCAAAGTTATCATGGGAGGATTTTATGCCTCAAATTATATTTTGAGCATGAACTCTAATCTTTAAAAGTGGCATACATTTCATGGATTTTTCAAAAAGTATAAGTCCCATGACATGATATAGAATCCTACTGGAATCTGTCATTAGGTTTGCAAATCTACTTTGTTTTTCTGGACACAGTGCGGATGACTATAGCTATCATAAGAGAATGACATATGGCTTGGCTTGGGCCATGCCAACTTCCAGAAAAAGTAAAGTCTACTTCACAGTTGATTAAAGACACTTTGACTATTTCACTTCTGGATTTTCACTGATTTCTGACATTTATTCAAATAAGCCCCATAGCTTTAACTAGAACAACATTTATGTAATTCTTTCAGTGTATGGATACACAAAACTCTAGAATGGCCCAGCATGTTGTCACCATTCTTAGTGTGCTGAGGTACTAGGGCTCTGAGGAGATGACATGCAGACCAGAGTTCACTTCACCCGAATTCTCAGGATGTAGGGCAGGTTTTTTGAGGCACCTAGAAGTGGAGAGAAACTGTTGTCATCTCAGATTACCCCCAAAATACCAAATGTAAGACAGACTTAGTAATGGTTAATGTCCCATGAGGATCCAGATCACTTACAATCACACTGGGGAAACTTTTCTGGAATCACTTTATATTATAGTAAACCAGGGGCTAAACTAGATATTCTAGGGTCACGACAAAGGCATAATATGAAAAGTGTGGTAGGACAAGGAGCACAAAGTCAGTGGTCCCAAACCAATCTATCCAACGTCTCCTAGAAATCTCAAATCGTTGGTGGTAGGAAAGAATAAAAAAGAGAGACGGGGGCAATTCATGAAGATGCTTTGAAGGTAGAGGCATTGAGAGATTGCAAGGAAGAGTTTTCTGTGGACATATTCAACTGATAAACACTTCCAAGAATGAAACTACAACTGATCATAGTTCAAACTTCAAAAAGACTGAAGAAGAATGATTAAGTTTGCACTTGGCGATGAAAACCTGTGTGTAGGTGACAATATACACTAACAAATCAATATGAGGAAGAGTTGGAATAGGGGCTAGGCAGCAAGATTGTGTTAAAAGAAAAACCTTAGACAAGTTAAATTTAACAGAGTTTAATTGAGCAAAGAAGGATTCGCAAATCAGGCAGCCCCTGAACCACAACAGGTTCAGAGAGACTCCAGCGCTGCCACTGTGGTTGAAGATAGATGAACACAAAAAGGAAAGTGATGTGCAGAAAACGAAAGTGAAGTATAAGAGCAGCTAGATTGGTTTCAGCTCAGTGTTTGCCTTATTTGAACAAGATTTGAAGAATTGGCCACCTGGGATTGGTCAAAACTTGGTGACTGGCACAAGAGTAGGTTACAGCCTGTTTACACGTCCAGTTAGGCTACAGTTCACTATGCACAGAGAAACCTTTAGGCCAAACCTAACATATGTAAGGAGGCAGCTTTAGGCTATGGTTTACTTAACAATTTTCACCATCAACTGAATGCAAAAAGAGCTCAAAGCTTTATTTTTCTATTTTGATGAAAAATTTGCATTTTTCATTGTTGTAGATCAAGTAAATCAGCAACTAACATTTCTCAATTTACATTGCTCTTTCCATGAACTTCTTTTGATATTTCATTCTTTTGACAATGCAGTCATGGTTTTAATAGTTACAAAAACAATCTGACACTCCCTCCACTGTGAAGTTGCCTAAAAGGAGTAACCTCCTTCCTTTCCCCTCCAACCACCTGACATCAAGCTTATGAGTCACTATTTAATTTTTTTAACAGCTTTATTAAGGTATAGTCGACATACAATAAACCGCACATATTTAAAGTGTTAAATTTGATATTTTTTTGACATTGTATACACTTTTGACATTGTATCATCACCCCAGAAAGATTTTTCTTATCCCTTGGTAATCTGTCTCTCATACCCCTTCCTCTCCCTAGGCAACTACTGACTTTCTTCTGTCTCTATAGATTAAGTGTGCATTTTCTAGAATTTCATATGAATGGACTCTTGCAGTATATATTCTTTTTTTGGTCTGACTTTTTTGACAGCATAATTATTTTGAGATTCATCCATGCTGTAGCTATACCAATAATTTATTCCTTTTTATTGCTAAGTAGAATTCCATTATATTGATATAATACAATTTGTTTATCCATTCACCTGTTGATGGACATTTGGGTTGTTTTCTGCTTTTGGCTATTACAAATAAAGCTGCTAAAAACATCTATGTACAAGTATTTGTGTGGACATATGCTTTCATTTCTCTTGGGACAATACCTAGGAATGGAATGGCTAGATTATATGCTTAACTTTTTAAGGAATTGCCAAACTGTGTTCCAGAGGTACCATTTCAAATGCCCACCAACAGTGTATAAGAGTTCCTATTCATCCACATGCTTGCCAATATTTGGTATGGTCAGTCTTTTTAGCCATTTTAATAAGCATGTAGTGGTATCATGTTGTGATTTTAATTTGCATGTCTCTAATACTAATGATATCTTCCATGTTTCTTTCCATTTGCTTATTTGTGCACATGATATATGGGAAATCTGTACGTCTTTGATGAAGTATCTGTTGAAATATTTTGCCCATTTTCTATTGGATTGTTTTCTTATTACTAAGTTTTGAGAATTCTTTATATATTCTGTGTACAAGTCTTTTATCGCATATATGCTTTGAAAATATTTCTCCAGTATGTGACTTGTCTTTTCATTATTTTAAAATGTTTTTCAAAGAGCATAAGTTTCCAATTTTGATAAAGTTCAATTTGTCAATTTTTTTCTCTTGTGAATCATAATTTGGGGGTTGTATCAAGACATCTTTGTCTAACCCATGGTCACAAAGATTTTTTTCCTGTGCCTTCTTTTGGAAGCTTTATCATTTTAGGTATAACATTTAAGTATATGATACATTTAAAGTTAATTTTTGTAAATTAACTTTTTGTAAAGGATATTAAGTATGGATTGAAATTAAAATTTTTTTTGCATATGGCTATTCAGTATTTCTAGCAACTCTAATAAGTTCCCAGGTGAGGCTGGGTGTGGTGGCTCACGCCTCTAATCCTAGCACGCTGGGAGGCCGAGCCAGGCGGATCGCTCAAGGTCAGGAGTTTGAAACCAGCCTGAGTGAGACCCCGTCTCTACTAAAAATAGAAAGAAATTAATTGACCAACTAAAAATATATACAGAAAAAATTAGCTGGGCATGGTGGCACATGCCTATAGTCCCAGCTACTCGGGAGGCTGAGGCAGTAGGATCGCTTGAGCCCAGGAGACTGAGGTTGCTGTGAGCTAGGCTGACGCCACTGCACTCACTCTAGCCTGGGCAACAGAGTGAGACTCTGTCTCAAAAAAAAAAAAAAAAAGTTCTCCTTCAATGAGTAGGGGAGACACAAGTTAGAAATAAATATTTTATTACTTACCAGCCCTGGGGGTACATGGCATGCCTGGATCACCCTGCCCCCCAACCCCTACAGGTCAGGGAGCTCAGTCAGAAGGAGAGAGAGAGAAAGAGAAAGAGAAGGATCTGTGGGCTGACACCTTTATTGGGGTCTAAACAGATTTCTTGAGGATAGCTTATCTTTTTATTTTAATAAATTTAGGGGATACAAGTGGAGTTTTGTCACATGGATATATTGCATAGTGGTGAAGTCTGGGCTTTTAGTGTACCTATCACCTGGATAGTACGCATTGTACCCAATAGGAAATTCTTCATCCCTCACCCTCCTCCTACTTGCCCCACCTTTTAAGTCTCCAATGTCCATTATACCACTTTGTATAACCATGCATAGCCATAGCTTCCCAAGGATAGTTTTAATTAGTGAATTTAAAGCAAGCAGGCACAAGTTCTAGGAGGTCATGCTGTGACCAAGAGGGGGTCACTGTGCATATCTATACAGTCTATGTGTGGTCTGGGGGTCAGCAGGGCCACTCAAGTAGGCTGTGTCTAGCTGTCCCAGAGGGAGGTGGTCACCAGGAGGCAGTTGTATGAGGTGGCTATCTGGATCAACCACTTTGAGGAACTGGCAGGAGGTGGAGAACAGAAAACTGCATCAAGGGTGACTGAGACCTGCTTCTGCTGAGAAAGTCCAATTTATATTCAAAGTGGTTGCTGAGGCAAGATAAAAGTATAGGAATTCACTACAGAAAGGAAATGTACTTATAATACATGACTTGGCTCTGATGTGCATATATACATGGTCATAAGGATGGAAATATTTGATTACCGATGTCACTAGAAGTAATATAACTTTAGAAAGGGAGAATAACAAAAGTTAAAAGAACTAAATCTCCATCTATCAAAAGAAACTCAATATATAATGCCAAGAATAGGTGAATCAAGAAATAACAGTAAAATATTATTTTTTAGTGATATGAAAGTAACTCCAGAGACAGTGGCCTCTACGTGCTGCTTGGCTCTAAGTAGTATACGACAGTAAGTGGATCTAGGCATCAGGAGAGGGGGATGGCAGAAGCCAGCTGTTTTTCATTGCCTGTCTATTAGATTATTTTATTTTATTTTAACAATGTATATCTTATTTTGCTTAAAATAAAAAATAATTAGATTTGAAAATACAGGTATTCTAATAAAAAATTGATGGTTTTTTTTAGTAAAGTTGAGTCTTTTTTATTTCAATGATTTAGTGAAGAACAAAGCTAAATGAGGTTTTCAAGATGATTGAATCAACTAAATACAGAATATAGTCCTTTAGTTAATCAACTAATTTAACTGTTGGAATTATAAATATCACCAGCCCCATGAATAGGGTTGCCAGACTTAGCAAATAAACATAACAATGTCTCATGCAATATTTGAGGCATACTTATACTAAAAAAAGTATTTGATGTTTTTCTGAAATTAAAATGTAAATTGGCAGCCTATATTTTACCCAGTAACCTTACCCAAGAAATAGTAGGACTCATGAAAATTGCTAGAATGGAACATAATGGGGAGTGGGAAGTGGAAGATTTTTCATTTACACATCCTAGATAGAGGCAGCTCAATATTGATCTCAAGATATTTCAGGAGTGAGATCCCCATGTCAAGCTACTTTTTTTTCCCCTTTGTCTACTCCAGTCCTCTGAGTCTGTCATGAACAGCTATAGCAAGTGCATTTACAATAGAAAGTGGCCAAGTTGCAATCCTGGAAAATGAATGTTGGTCCTCAGGAAGATAATGAACAATTTCTAAGGGCTAAGAAAGAGTCAGAAACGGAGCACGTGCACATTTCTGTTACTTTTACTTAATCCAAAATGTGTAGTGTTGTGAGCATTCCTGAGCAAGAGAAATTTAGAGCATGGTTTTATATTTATTGTTCAGTGTTGACCCTTGGAGTCTATTCTCCTCTTCTGTAAATGTAAATAACATTTGTTAGTATTATTATGGAAAATTTTAAACATGTGCAAATGTAGAGGGCATAGCTGAATGAACCTTCATGTGTTCTCCACCCAGCTTCAACAACAAGCACCTTATAGTCAGTCTTGTTTCATCTATATTCCTACTCCTTAAATCTCCCTGATTATTTTGAAGCAAATTTCAGATATCATCTAATTTCATCTTTAAATATTTCCTCTTTTAAACATAACCATAATATTCACTGAACATTTATTCACTGAATAAAGCATCATACACACTCCAAAATCAACAATAATTCCACAAAAAAGGTATTTAAAATAAAATTTGCTGGATGAAACAGAAATGATCTCACACGATTTTAGCCAACACAAACCTTTCTGGATTAATTAAACAATGTGGATAAATTTAAATACTGTTCTAGTAGCATTTCAGAGGAGGTAAATTCACACACTCCACTAGGATATTAAAATAGCTTACCATTTTTCAAAGAACTATTAATATTGTTAATTCGGGCCGGGCGTGATGGCTCATTCCTGTAATCCTTATCACTCTGGGAGGCCGAGGTGGGTGGATCCTTTGAGCTCAGGAGTTCGAGACCAGCCTGAGCAAGAGTGAGAACCTGTCCCTACTAAAAAAAACTAGAAAGAAATTAGCTGGACAACTAAAAATATATAGAAAAAAAATTAGCCGGGCATGGTGGCGCATGACTGTAGTCCCAGCTACTAGCGAGGCTGAGGCAGAAGGATCACTTGAGCCCACGAGTTTGAGGTTGCTGTGAGCTAGGCTGACCCCATGGCACTCACTCTAGCCCGGGCAACAGAGTGGGACTCTGTCTCAAAAAAAAAAAAAAAAAAAAATATATATATATATATATATTGTTAATTCATTCATGGATCCAACAGATGTTTATTGAATATGTACTGTGTCTTGCTAAGCACAGGATACAAAGATCAAGATCTGGTCTTTGCCCTCAGGGCATTGTGGAGCAAGCAGGTTTACATCTAAGTACATGGAATTCCAAGCAGCAGGATTAGCCACAAATAAGGGTCAAGGTAGTGGTAGCAATTGAAAGGAGTTCTAAAGGATATACGTCTATTCTGAGGTGGGCAGTGAAGGGCTTTTCACTGGAAGGATCAGCATGAACAAAGGCATAAAGAAGACAAAATATCTTAAATTATTTATTGTTCAAGAGCAAAGACTAGACCTTCCACATCTTTACAAATCTGGCCTATGACATTTAGTAGAGTGATTGATACACATTGATGATTCAGTGAACATTTATTGAAAAAGTGAATGTAAAATTCACTTTTTTTCTTTAAAGATGAGTGTCTGGCTATATTGCCCAGGCTGACCTTGAACTCCTGGGCTCAAGGGATCCTCCTGGCTCAGCCTCCCGAATAGCTGAGACTATGAGCACCACTGCACCCACAGAGTAAAAATTTACTTTTTACCCAATTGATTATTACTTCTCAGCCAGTCCTAAAACTCTTATATCACATTGCATTGTTTTCATACATGAAGATTATGCCACAGAACCCCTGCAACTCCCGTGGGAAAGAGATAAGCATTGAATATTCTGACAATAGGGGTCATGCTGAACATTTTCGGAAAGATGCTGCCTCCTTTATGCTCTAACTTCTCTCATATGCCTAAGTGGTTGGTTGGTGAATTTTTGCTGCTCTCTTTTATTAGTTTAAAAGGCGATCAAACATCAGTGATCCTCCCAGCCATCATGACCTGCCCAGTGGCCTTCTTAATGAGCAGATATGAAATTTGCTTCACCGACCATTTTCTCTGAAAATAAAAGCCAGAGTGAAGCTTTGCTAACCACATGATTAAAATTTATTGCCACTGAAAGGATTTTTCTCCTGTGTGTGTGTGTGTGTGTGTGTGTGGTGGAGTGGGTTAGATGGGCTCTAAATTAAAATTTAAATCGTTCTCTATAATTGTCGCATGGACTGTGCTATCCTGAGTAAGATTTAGTCCTGTCTATTCTATAGGATACAAGGTCTGCATGTTTGCCAGCCGGCTAGCAGAGTAGTAAATGTATATGGAGTTATTTTCCATATCATTGTGTTTATTTATACAGGCCCAATTAGACTCTTTTAAAAGCTTAACTTAGTGTGGCTGCTGCAGACAGCTAGTTTACACCAAGTCCTTCTTGGCAAGACTTGAAAGCAAACGGTAAATGGCGTAAACAATTGTATGTGATTATACACTGCCAAATAATGTGCATCTGGGATGACAAACAAAACTTATTAAACAGACAACAAATAGCCGAGGTAAATATCAAATATGTTAACTCTACAAAGTACAGAGCTGGATCTCGTCAAAGCCTTATTAATGCAGCACAGCTGGATTAAAATAAAAAGAGTCATTTAGACTTAAAAGCAAGGGATCTCTGAGTTAGAAAGTCTGGATTCTGTTCCTGTCTCCATCGCTAATTCACTAAGTGACATTGATTATTACTTTGATTTTTTGCTTGCGTTTTCCCATCAATAGAAAGGGAATTTCGGGGCTGCTCTTGAGAGGACAAAAGAATGGTTGCCAGATGCCTGCTCAGGAAGGGAACAAAAGAAAACCGCTGTCTGGACATCTTCCAACTTACCCTGCAATCTCCAAGACCTTGATGCCCCCTGGAAAGAGAGCTGGCTTAGGCAAAAATTGGTGGGAGAGATGACACTTGAAAGTCAGGTCACCACTGTGACCATGGCAGGCTTTGGGGGCATGGCTTTAGTATGGAGAGATAGTTGCTGATGACCAGCTTGGTTTCTGAGAGCACCTGGGAGGGAAGGAGAAAGCAGCCCTGAATGTATATTCATGCAGACACGACTCCACTTTCGCATCAGAGACGTTGGAAACCTACATGAGTATGGTCATCTTTAAGTCTTCTCAATAAAACTTGCTTTAAAAGCAAACCATTGCCAATGAATTCTTAGACTTCATCTACCCTTGTCCCTTTCCTACCTCGTGTCCTGGAAAGGTCATCTACCTCGCACACCAAGGCCCCCACTATTCTATCAGACATTTTCAACTTGACTGCACAGCAGAAATCACTCAAGGAGATTTTTTAAGATCCTAATGCCCAGGTTGCAGTCCTTCAAGCTCTGAAGGTGGGACCAAAGCATTGGAATTTTTTTAAAAGTCCCCTGGGTGGCTACAAAGCACAGCCAAGGTTGAGAATCACTGAATTGGTCCAAATCGTGTGATGCTCCTTAATCTTGGAGATGCGCTTGAATCACCTGTGGTGATTTTAAATGTCATATTTACCTGGGCTTCGCCATCTGAATATATTTCAAATGCAACACCCCTCTTCTCTGCTGCTTCTGTATTAATAATTCAGGCCACCAGCATCTCTCTCCTCGACCTCTGCAGTGTCTCCGTTTCCATGGCACCTAGAGTGAGCCTTTGAAGCAAAAGTCTGATCATTCATTGCCCTGCTCTCAGTGGCTTCCCATCACACTTAGAACATAATCCCAGGTGCTGACATATTCAGCTGGCCATAAGAGACAAAGCCCTGCCCCTCTCTCTGGCCTCATTGCCTCTGACTCTGCAATTTACTTATTAGACTCTAGGTTTTGCACTGTGACTGTGACATGGCAAGTGCCTTCCCATCTCTGGACTTTTGTATTTGCTGTTCCCCTGCCTTGAATCTTCCCATGCAGGTACACATGTGGCTTCCTCCCTTACTTATTTCAGAATTTTTCTCCTCACCAAATATGTTTCTCGATGATACCTATCTCAAATAGCATCTTCCTTTGTTTTGTTCCCTTACCCTGCTATATTCTCTTTCATAGCTTTTACCACCACCAGAAGCCATGTTACTTGCTGGTTTATCTATTTATTGCCAATTTTCCCCCTAGAGAATGCAAGCTCCGTGAGGCCAAGGACGTTGTTTTGTTTGACTATAACAGAATACCTAGAGCAGTGCTTGGTACATGGTTGGCACTCAGTGTCTAGTGAATGGGTGAGTGCCTAGATGTCCCCACTCCCATTTCACTTTCATGCCCAAATATATCATACTTAGGATCCTATCCCAGAAAGAGGCATTTTAGGTCACCCAGGTTTCTCAAACAAAGCCACACATGGACACATTTTTGGCTTCCTTTAAAACTTGAATTTCGGCTGGGCAAGGTGGCTCATGCCTGTAATCCAGGCTGAGGCGGGAGGATCGCTCAAGGTCAGGAGTTCAAAACCAGCTTGAGCAAGAGCAAGACCCTGTTTCTACCAAAAAAATAGAAAGAAATTAGCTATACAACTAAATACATATATATATATGTATATGTATATATATATATATGTATTAGCCAGACATGGTGGCACATGCCAGAAGTCCCAGCTACTCGGGAGGCTAAGGCAGAAGGATCGCTTGAGCCCAGGACTTTGGGTTGCTGTGAGCTAGGCTGACCCCATGACACTCTTGCCCAGGCAACAGATTGAGACTCTGTTTAAAACAAAAACAAAAACAAAAAAACTTGAACTTTCATAGATCTCACTAGCCCATGAATACATTGGGTCACATAAAACATCAATTAAATTTCTTTTCATTGGAAAAAGGTGATTGCTCTGAAGTAGGGCAGTCAGATTTAGCGAATAAAAATATTAAATGTCCAGTGAAATTTGAATTTCAGATACATAATGAATAATTTTTTAGTAACAGTATGTCCCATGCAATATTTGGAACATACACTAAAAATCAGTCATTACTTATCTGAAATTCAAATGTAACTGGGCACCCTATATTTTATTTGACAACCTTAAACTAAAATGCAGTAGAATTTATCTAGCTATAGGAGAAAGTATGAAGTCAGATAACCTGGGTTTGACTCTTACCCACTTATTTGTTGCGTGGACTTTGGGAAGTTATTTAACTTTGTAAAGCTGCATCTCTAAAATGAAAATAATAATACCTACTTTGTATGGTTATTGTGAAGATTACATTTCTAAAAATTATCTATATCACTTAGTGTAGCACCTGGCTACAAGTAGGACAAATGATATCACTATCATCAGTGTTATTAAATGTAGGGTGACCAGTCATCTTGGTTTGTCCAGGACTGAGGCATTTCCTAGGATGTGAGACTTTCAGTGACTAAACTGGGAAAGTTTCAGGCACACTGGGACAGCAGGTCATCTTAGTAGCTCCTTAGAAAAAGTTTACTGGTGCTATATGACTGCATTTACTTTAAGCTGTAAGATATGAAAATTGTTTTCCATCAACTACCAAAAAATGTCTGGTTGCAATGGAAGTTTTTCAGGTTATTTTTCAAAAAGCAAGTTTATTTTCCTATTGAACCCAGTCATAGATCTCCATTACTGTAAAGAGGTGTGTTTGAGTCTTGTGTGCTTTCAAGTAGCACCATAAATGTTGGTTAATGTACTTTTAAACCATTAGCAATCAAATGGGGCATTTGACTACCATATGGTTCTGTGCATTTGTAGTTCAACCCTTTGTTCTCTGCAGCAAACAACAACAACAAAAAGCTGTTCAGAAACAACTTGTTTCACAGATAAAATGGTGCTAATTTATTTAAATGCAATGATTGAATTGACAAGGTTCAGAGAGGTTGTATCCTAAACCTTTTAGGCAGGGGAAATGAGTAGGATGTTATCTAATACCCTCTGTTAGGATTATATCTCTCGATCAAATAGGTGTCTCTGCAGGTGATACTTGATAAAGTGGTTGAATTTGGAGAAGAATACATGCATCTGGCATCTCAGTTGGTTTTACTCAGTAACCAAGAGTAACAGAGTCATTGCACAGTGTCTGGGTATTGGATTTCAACTTTTAGAACTAGCCCCATCCAGGCAAAGCACAGAAGGCTTGGTCAAGGTGTAGGACAGCATCATGGCCATATAATGTATAGAATATTATCAGTAGCTACAAAGATAACCAGTAGCTAGTGATAATAATTATTGTCTAACTATCAAGCACTAGGAGAAATGGGAGCAAGAGATAGGATAGATAAAAGTAAACTAAACTAAAACATAATTTTTGCTACCACAGTTGGTAAATAGTCTGAAGTTCAGTTAAGTAATTAGGAAATAAGTAGAGAGATGTGTTGGAAGCCACCAGAAGGATTAGGTACAAAAGTTTTTGTTTGTTTGTTTGTTTTAATAATTGGACCTGAGAGTGGGGAGGGGGAAGGTGGAGACTGCCGATTTCATCAGGATCTGTGAAGCCTGACTTGCTGTCATGTGTACAGACTACTTTGAATTTTAAAAATCTATAAAAAGATGGTGCTATTATGATACAAAGATGTGGTCATACTCTTTGGGCAAAAGTAGGCAATGTTCTTAGTATTGTTTGTTTGATGAGCTTTCAGAAAATTGAGTTAGAATTATTTATACTTATTTTGTGCTCCAAGGGCCTTAGAAACTACTTGGAAAAATTCAAGCTACTAAGCAAAGAGATACTTTAAAAGAGTGAATTGGGAGAAGAGAGAGAAGAAAATAAGTCCAAGATCACTGCCTTGATGCCACCAGTAGTGGAAATAGCACCCATTAGCTTTAAATTCCAAGGACATTGGAATTTAGTACTGACCTAAGTACTATTAATAGTTACATACAGAGAAATGCATCCTGTCACCTTTCAGACCTATCCCAGCGCTCCTGGCCTCCTAGGTTCCTGTTCTCTGCCTCTCCATATACCAAGGGCTTGTTTATTTGACACTAAGCCATTTACCATTTTTCATTTCATTTCACTTTCTATATGTATTAAATTTTTTCAAACATGCAATATTATCTTCAGTGGATCATTCGTCAGCTGCTGCATTTAAGAAGGGTGTGCCATCCACACGAGGGAGATGGAGTGATTTTTTTTTAACCCGGAGCCTTTGGTCTTAGCAACAAATCAACTTACCCAGTCTAAGTACATTGTCAGAGAGGACTAAGAGTAAATCTCTCTTGTTCCAGCTGTTAGTTGAGTACAAATAACCATGGGCTGGGAGTGGAAGACCAGCTTGCTCTCTATTTTTCTTCCTTACTTGAACTTGCATTTTCCTTTTCAATCAGGAGTTCTATGGCTCAGCCTGGGCTTATGAATTAAAAGCCTTCAAAGCATAAAAGAGTCCATTTTAGGATTAGAGAATTGTGTCCAGCTCAGATACACATATAAGGAATATGCCTCTAATCATTTTCAGATATCTTTTTTTGAATTTGCCGTCTTTCCTTCAGCCAACCCTCTCATTTAAGAATTTCCTCTCATCCTTGCCTAGTTTCACACCATCGTGGGACTGCATTAATTTGCAAAGGTAGTGGCCCAGGAATAGAGAAATAAGGGGCAGGGAGAGAGGTGGTAAGTGTAAGCAGAGTGTGAGCCTCCTACATCCGAAGCCAGATGGGGAACACCTGTCTCTCTTTCCCACATCCAGAAACAGAGCAATATAGACACTAAGCCCTCACAATTGTTTCTGTGGCATTGAACTATGATGTCAACGACAGTTGTGACTTCATTGAAGAAAGCAAAACAGCTGGCAAAGCCTGGTGGGTGTGCTCCTAATTTATGCAGATAGCTTTGTAGTTCACAAATGGGTTCTGGCCTGCAGGAATTGGAACTAGACATCCCCTCCGTACCCCCGAAAAAGCCTTTCTATTGAAAACATGGCTTCCTTTTTCCCATTGAAGTCAATGTCAAAATTTGCTTTTGTGGGGGCCAAAGGGTCAAGTCTAACAATTTTAAAAAGAGAAACACACACACACACACGGGCAATCTTCTTCCAGGTGGATCACACTTTTCTCATGAATTCTGAATGTCTACTGCCTTCCCTTGGCTGGTCAGTGTATGGAATAAACTTGGAACCTATGGATATGATGTCTGAAAATGCTAGCATTTCCAGAAATGAAATTCCTTTACTTCCAAATAAAAATCTCAGAATTCTTTCCATTTGAGAAATCACCCTTGGGTCTATATGGAACAATATGATGCATTACAAAGACTTTCTGAAGTACCAAGGGTACCAAGCCACACTGGTGGCTTGCCATTTCATGCATTCTGAGTTATTATCCTGATTTCCATTCTCACCAACATATTTAGAGATGATTTTCTTTAGAGTGTGCCCACAGGCCAGGTGGAGGTTGGCGAGGTGGCTGACATGACAGTTGAAGTTACCAGGATGAAATCCCTTTTGTCAGACCCAGACAAAATAGAGTTGGGAAGCCCCAAAGGAGAAGAGGCTCATGCGTACATGTCTGAGATAAGAACTATTTCCAAGGACTTTCCAAAAAATCTTCCCAAATCTCCTGCTTTGATAAGGTTTATCACTAGACATTCTGTAGAACTACAGTAATTCAAGTAACATGTTCTGGGAAGAACACTTGCCCAGGAGTGGCATCTCCACCGATGAACTAACAACTCCAGCTTTAGACTCTGTTTCTAAACAGCTTATGTAAATCTCTTTTTGCTAATAACAGCTTCCTTTACCCTTCCCTCACCGAATACACTGGTGGCTTGCCATTTCATGCATTCTGAGTTATTATGCTGATTTCCATTCTCACCAACATATTTAGAGATAATTTTCTTTAGAGTCTGTTTTAAGGTAGTTAGCTCACACCTCATCAATTTTATGGTGTGATAAACTGGTCTTGACTATCACATAAACCTTCTTTTGTCATATTATTCCCTCTAGTGGACATTTGTCACTCTTTGGCCACCCAGGGGCCATTCTCCCTTCCTGACAGTACTTGGAGATTTCCTTCAAGAAATCTCTCCTTTTTCTGTCTCAGCCCTGTGGTTTGGGAGGCATAAACCCACCTCCTGCTCTAAGGGTGAGCTCTGCTCACCTCCTCCACTGGTTCCCAGATAAACTAGTAGCCCAATCGGATCCATCAAGACACAGGGGACATGTGAGACCTCTGGGAAAAACCAGCTTCCTCCTTCTTCCACAGGTGCTTCCAGAAAAGAAACCTGCTCTTCCTTTGGAAGGTAGGGGAAGGTGATCTGAGATCTGGAGTTGCTACAGCCATTCTCTACCACAATTGGAGAGCGAGGAGTGGCCTACGAGGAAGATGGTTATGGGAAGGAGGGGCAATGTGGTGTGTGAAGAGGACCAGTGCCTTGGAGTCCTTGTGAGGGCTGCTATATCATGCCCCACCTGAGGCCAGCCTTTATCTGTGGACATTTCAATTGTGCAAGCCAAGAAACTCCCTTTATTATATAAGCTCAGTCAAGCCAGCTTCTCTGTTGCTTATGATAAAATAGCTCTAAATGACATAAGTCTTTTGTTAAGAACCTTCTATATCTCCCCACGGCCTATAAAAAACACATTTATGGACATGTTTATGGCTTGGTGGTGATGGATTCACAGGTGTATACTTATGCCCAAAAGAGATGTAGACATTAAATATATACAGCTTTTTGTATGTCAATCATACCTCAATAAAATGGGTTTTAGAAAAACAAGTTTAAATTCCTTAGCATTTGAAACAGTGCACAAGTGGAACACAGCCAACCTTTTTTTTTATTATTATAAGAACTTCTAAAGTTTTCATTTGTTTTCCTGTGTCTTTATTTTATTTTATTTTTTCCAGAGTATTGTGGGGGTACAAATGTTAAGGTTACGTATATTGCCCTTACTCCCCGTCCCCCCTCAAGTCAGAGCTTCAAGCGTATTCATCCCCCAGTTGGTGCGCATTGCATTCATTATGTATGTATATACCCAACCCCTCCCCCCCACCTGCCCGACACCCGATAAATGTTATTCCTATATGTCCACTTAGGTGTTGATCAGTTAATACCAATTTGCTGGTGAGTACATGGGGTGCTTATTTTTCCATTCTTGGATTACTTCACTTAATAGAATGGGTTCCAGCTCTAGTCAGGAAAATACAAGAGGTGCTATATCACCGTTGTTTCTTATAGCTGAATAGTATTCCATTGTATACATATACCACATTTTATTGATCCACTCATGTATTGATGGGCACTTCGGTTGTTTCCACATCTTTGCAATTGTGAATTGCGCTGCTATAAACATTCGAGTGCAGGTGTCTTGTTCATAGAGTGACTTTTGTTCTTTTGGGTAGATGCCCAGTAATGGGATTGCTGGATCAAATGGGAGATCTACTTGTATCGCTTTAAGGTATCTCCATATTGCTTTCCACAGAGCTGAACTAGTTTGCAGTCCCACCAGCAATGTAGGAGTGTTCCTATCTCTCCACATCCATGCCAACATTCATTGTTTTGGGACTTGTTAATAAGGGCCATTCTCACTGGAGATAACTGATATCTCATTGTGGTTTTGATTTGCATTTCCCTGATGATTAGAGATGTTGAGCATTTTTTCATATGTTTGTTGGCCATTATTCTGTTTTCTTTTGAAAACTTTCTCTTCATGTCTTTTGCCCACTTTTTGATAGGGTTATTTGTTTTTTCCTTGCTGATTTTCCTGAGTTCTAAACAGATTCTAGTTATCAGCCCTTTATCAGATGTGTAGCTTGCGAAAATTTTCTCCCATTCTGTGGGTTGTCTGTTTGCTCTCTTGACAGTTTCTTTGGCTGTGCAGAAGCTTTTTAATTTGATCAGGTCCCATTTATTTATTTTTGTTGCTGCTGTGATTGCCTTTGGGGTCTTCTTCATAAATTCTTTGCCTAGGGCAATGTCTAGAAGAGTATTTCCAACGTTTTCCTCTAGAATTCTAATAGTTTCACATCTAAGGTTCAAGTCTGTTACCCAGAGTGAGTTGATTTTTGTGAGAGGTGAAATGTGTGTATCCTGTTTCAATCTTTGACATGTGGCTATCCAGTTTTCTCAGCACCATTTATTGCATAAGGATCCTTTTCCCCAGTGTATGTTTTTGTCTGCTTTATCAAAGATTAGATGGCTATACGAGGATGGTTTTATATCTGGGTTCTCTGTTCTGTTCCACTGGTCAATGTCCCTGTTCTTGTGCCAGTGCCAAGCTATTTTAATTACTATAGCCTTGTAGTATAGTTTGAAGTCTGGTAAATTGATACCTCCCATTTTGTTTTTATTGCCTAGGATTGCTTTTGCTATACAGGATCTTCTCTGGTTCCATACGAAGTGTAAAATTATTTTTTCTATATCTGTGAAAAATGATGATGGTATTTTAATAGAGATTGCATTGAATCTG
Organism: Cheirogaleus medius; assembly: GCA_008086735.1. NCBI lineage: Eukaryota > Metazoa > Chordata > Mammalia > Primates > Cheirogaleidae > Cheirogaleus > Cheirogaleus medius. The sequence goes on along the minus strand of VBSM01003179.1, from coordinate 84,293 downwards.
TAGATCACTTTGGGTGGCATAGACATTTTAACAATGTTGATTCTGCTGACCCACAAGCATGGTATAGTCTTCCACCTGTTTATATCGTCTGCTATTTCCTTCTTCAGTGTGTCATAGTTCTCCCTGTAGAGGTCTTTTACCTCTTTAGTTAAATATATTTCTAGGTACTTTATTTACTTTGTTGCTGTTTTGAAGGGAATTGAGTCTTTGATTTGGTTCTCACTTTGACTGTTGTTGGCATATATGAATACCTCTGATTTATATGTATTGAATTTGTATCCTGAGACATTAATGAATTCATTTATCAATTCAAGGAGTCTCTTGGTTGAATCCTTGGGGTTTTCTAGGTATAATATCATATCATCAGCAAAGAGTGAGAGTTTGATCTCTTCTGCTCCCATTTGGACGCCCTTAATTCCACTCTCTTGTCTGATTGCTATAGCAAGGACTTCAAGCACTATGTTGAACAGAAGTGGAGATAGTGGGAAACCTTGCCTTGTTCCAGTTCTAAGTGGGAATGCTTTCAATTTTTCCCCATTCAGTGTGATATTGGCCGTGGGTTTGTCATATATGGCTTGTATCATTTTTAGGTAAGTCCCATCTATGCCTATTTTGTTGAGCATTCTTATCATAAAAGAGTGTTGAATTTTGTCAGATGCTTTTTCTGCATCCATTGAGAGTATCATATGGTCTTTGTTTTTGCTTCTGTTTATATGGTGAATTACATTTATAGATTTGCATATATTGAACCATCACTACATCCCTGGGATGAAGCCCACTTGGCTGAGATGGATTATTTTCTTGAGAAGCACCCGGATTCGGTTGGCTAAGATTTTGTTGAGAATTTTTTGCATCTATAGTCACAAGGAATATTGGTCTGTAGTTTTCTTTTTTTGTTGCATCCTTTCATGATTTTGGTATCAAGGTTATGTTCACTTCATAAAATGTATTGGGGAGGATTCCATCCTTCTCGATGTTGTGGAACAATTTCTGCAAGATAGGCACCAGTTCTTCTTTGTAGGTGTGGTAAAATTCGGGTGTGAAACCATCTGGTCCAGGACTTTTCTTTTTAGGAAGGTTTTTTATTGCTGTTTCAATCTCAGTACTTGATATTGGTCTGTTCAGGAATTCTCTTTCTTTCTGGTTAAGCCTAGGGAGGCTGTGTGTTTCTAAGAAATTTTCCATTTCCTCCACAATTTCCAGTTTGTGTGCATAGAGGTTTTTGTAGTATTCATAAATTATATCTTGTATCTCCATGGCATCTGTTGTAATTTCTCCTTTATTGTTCCTGATGGAGCTTATTAGAGATTTTTCTTTTCTGCTTTTCATTAGTCTAGCCAAAGGTGTGTCAATTTTGTTTATTTTTTCAAAGAACCAACTTTTCGTTTTATTAATCTTCCGGATAGTATCCCTGTTGTCAATTTCATTTAGTTCTGATTTGATCCTAATGATTTCACTTCTTCTGCTGGGTTTGGGGTTGGTCTGTTCTTCTTTTTTCAGCTATTTGAGATGATTCATGAGGTTGTCTATTTGTGATCTTTTCAACTTTTGAATATAGACATTTATGGAAATAAACTTTCCTCTCAGGACTGCTTTAGCTGTGTCCCACAGGTTTTGATAACTTGTGTCTCCTTTGTCATTTAGTTCAAAGAATCTTTTTATTTCCATCTTGATTTCCTCGTTTATGAAGTGATCATTCAGCAGAAGGTTGTTTAGTTTCCACAACTTTGTGTAGAAATGAGAGTTCCTGTTAGGGTTTATTTATATATTTATTCCATTGTGATCTGAAAAGGTACATGGTATAATTTCTATTTTTCTAAATTGTTTGAGACGTGCTTTGTGTCCTAGGATATGGTCAACCTTAGAGAATGTCCCGTGAGGTGATGAGAAGAATGTATATTCAGTGGTTTGGGGGTAGAATGTCCTGTAAATGTCAGTCAGTCCATTTGTTCTAGAGTTCTGTTTAAGTCCATTATTTCTTTGTTAATGTTCTGTTTGGAGGATCTGTCCTGTGCTGTGAGTGGGGTGTTAAAGTCTCCTGCTATTATGGTGTTGTTGTTTATCCATTTGTTTAGATCAAGTAGAGTTTGCTTTATGAAACTGGGTGCACCTAAGTTGGGTGCATACATATTTAGAATTGTTATGTCTTCTTGTTGAGCTGTACCCTTCACCATTATATAGTGACCTTCTTTGTATTTTATTACTTCTGTTGTTTTAACCACTTTGGTACCAGCGTCGACTGTAGTCAATAGCCACAGATGAACGTGCTCAGCCCAGCACAGACTATCGTCGATAGCCACAGATGAACGTGCACAGCCCAGCATAGACTATAGTCGATAGCTACAATGAACATGCACAACGACTTTAGCCAACAGCCGTAATATGAAGGCACACAGCTGAGCGTCGACTTTAGCCAACAGCTGTTATATGACTTTTCTAATTTTTCATTTATCAAAATAAAATTGTGAACATTTAAAAATAACATAATGAAAACATGTATGTATATATTACCTATTCTGATTTACATTACAAGTAAAGCTGCCTGTAAAGTAAAACAAGCTTTCAGTGCTTTAAAGCTTTCCTCATCACACAAGAACAAAACGGATTCGTCGTCAATGCACAGCACAAACTATCATGCGGACTATAAGTGCCGGCTGTGGGTAAGGTTTCGCGGCCGGTGAGCGCGGTACGGAAGTCGTTAAAAACTAAGTTATCTGAAATCAACACTGCCGTGCCAGCTTTCTTTTGGCTTCCGTTTGCTTAAAATATTGTTCTCCACCCCTTTACCTTTAGTCTAACTGCATCCTTGCAGGTTAGATGTGTTTCCTGAAGGCAGCAGATACTTGGCTTGTATTTTTTATCCATTCGGCCAGCCTATGTCTCTTGCGTGGGGAGTTCAAGCCATTCACATTTATTGAGATAACTGATAGGTGGGGCAGATTTCTGTTCATTATGTTGGGTTGAACTTTGTTGCTTTGTTTTTTCTCTTGAGCCATTGTGATATCTGGCCTTTGATCTTTAGCTTTTGAGTGGATTTACATTCATGAGTGTTTATTGTACTAATCCGTGGGTAACACTGTTTTGAGTACTTCTTGAAGGACTGGTCTTGTCTTGGTAAATTCCCTCAGTCTTTGCTTATCTGAGAATGTCTTGATTTCTCCTTCATATACAAAACTTAGTTTTGCAGGGAGCAAGATTCTAGGCTGGGCATTATTCTCTTTCAGAAGAGTGAGAATGGGGCCCCAGTCTCCCCTTGCTTATAAGGTTTCAGTAGAGAAGTCTGGCATTATTCGGATTGGCTTTCCTTTGTACGTTACTTGCTTCTTTCGCCTTACAGCTCATAGAAGAGCCTCTTTAGTTGATATTTTGGTCAGTCTGATGACTGCATGTCGTGATGTCTTCCTGTATGCATTGAATCTCCTAGGGGTCCTTTGAGCTTCTTGAACTTGTATACCTAGATTTCTAGCAAGGCCTGGGAAATTTTCCTCTATTTAATCTTCAAATAACTTATCCAACCCTTGAGTGTTTTCTTCTTCCCCTTCTGGTAAACCTATAACCCTCACATTAGGTTTCTTCACATAATCCCACATCTCTTGTAGGCATTGCTCTTTTCTCTTGTTTCTCTGCTCTATCTCTGTGAATGACTTATTTCACTGGAAGATGTTATCTTCAATCTCTGAGATTCTTTCTTCTGTTTGATCTACCCTGTTTTTGAGGCTTTCCACTATGTTTTGTAGTTCCCTGAATAGATTCTTCATTTCCAGGAGGTCAGTTTGATTTTTTTTCATTATTTCAATTTCTTTAGTGAATTTTTCTTCCAGGTCCTAGAGTCTTTTTGTGGTTTCTTTGTGTTGGTTATCCATTTTTTTTCTTGCAAGTCATTGAATTTTCTTACAATCCATGTTCGAAATACTTCTTCTGTCATTGTAGTGGTCTGATTTTGGTTGATGTCCATTTCTAAGGGTCTAGTGTTCCTCTTTGGGGATGTTCTTTCTGTTTGAGTCTTCATATTTCCAGAGTTCTTTCACTGATTTCTTCCCATCTGGATCAGTTGTTGCTTCTTACCTTTAGATTTTCATTTAGATATTGACATGCCCTGTTTAATCTCTGAGCCAGTAGGTAGTGTTTATAGGTGAGATTTGACCACACCCTGTATGATGAGTCAGTAGACGCTGTAAAAGTGTGTGCAGAATGACCTGCCTCTCAGTAGGTGGTGTTTGCTGGGAGGAGCAGGCTACACTGTTGTTTTTGGGTTCTGCAACCTACTCTTGATCCTCTGGAGAGGTACTCTTGTGTCTCATGTGGTCGTGCCCTGGGACTTCCAGGTGTGTCCTTATTCTCCACCTGAGTGAGGGCAGGTCTGGGAGTGAGTCTGGGTGGAGCTGGGTTGGGTAAGCCTGCCCTCAAGCAGCACTAATGCTGTTAACAGGGGTCAAAGGTCTGTTCTCTGCTTCTGGGAAAAATTGTTGGGGAGGGGCTGGAATGGCCCAACTCAGCCAGAAAGACTTGAGGTCTCAGACAGCCCCACCCCCACATGCAGACAGCCAATCTTTTTATTCTAGTCAAACTAGTCTTATAGCAGTTCCCATTTCCTTGTCTCTTTCTCTGCTTATCCCTCCTTGAAGTGTACTGCCCTTAAATTTTATATTTTCCATGATTTAAATTTTATATTGTCCCTGATCTTTCCAAACTGTGCTCTCTCTCTTGATCTCTCTTTCCCCTCACATCCTTCTTACAATTATCATTTAAACTGCTGTATTTTCTTTGCCCTTTTCCTAGACCATCTCGTGTTGTTAATCACTTTCACGTGGATTTAGCTTGTCTTTTTGAGAGCACGTTATACATCTTTCTGATCCATGCCTATCTAATAGCATCTAGAACCATGCTTTAGACATAGTAGGTATTAGGAATATGTATTGGGTGGTTGGTAATAGAATTGTTTTTCATCAACATCAACATAAATGGATAAGGACTCAAATACTACCTAGACACATGAAAACAATCAAAGCAGAGGTGTCTGGCTAAATATTTTTCACTTGAGAAGACAATAGGTCTATGTCACTATAAGAAAACCATCTCTAGGAAACAAACTTGGTTAGTGGACTATAACCTAACTCTTCAAATCCCAGGGCTTGTGGAAACAAATGAGGTAAACTTATTTGACTAATATATCTCTATTATGAAATCACACTGGAGCTCGCTTAATCATAAGCAGGTATCAAGTGGCCATATAACATAGCCCTGTGACTCAAGAGCTGCCTGAAGCCACATGAGTCTACCAGGAAGGTGTGCAGTCTGGCGGACCCAATTCCCAGCTCTCTGTGAAGCCTCTGAGTGGTGACTGTGCAATCCAGAGGCCCTCAGACCAAATCGCCTGCAGAGCGACCACATGACGCCCTCATGCCATCATTTCCTCCATCACGTCCCGCCTGCCTTCTCTCTGGCTTTATGGAGTCTGTTTACTAAGAGAAATAAATGCCCATATTCTACTTGGTCTCCATGTAGGTGTTATTGTAACTCTTTAAAGCTTTACGACATTTTGTGGTATATTTCCTTTGCATTCCTGCATGGCCTGTGTTACAGTGGAAACAGGCTGTCCTGAGCATTTCACAGCCTGAACGTTTAATGACATCACTCTGCAAGATGAAGGGAAAGCCATAAGAAAAATCCAATTTGGCCTGCTGTAACCATAGTTGCCTTAATTAGTCTCCATTTGTAATGTAATAAAAGAAACAAACCTAAAAATGGCTGGCCAGTAAAATTATAAGCTTTCAGGTACGGTTGGCTATTATAATTTTTCTGCTAGTAGAAAATGCTGTTAAGCCACTGATTTGCTCTCTATCTTGAGAACACAGACTATAAGGAGAAAGAAAGGTCCATACATAAAATTTTAAAAAGGCATTAAGGTGAACTATCTGGTACTACCCACCATCTTGTCATCCCATTCATTCCAGAGAGCATAAGCTCTTTCTCTCTGTATTTGTTCTTCCCTCTCCTGGCTGTGAGCCTTATAATTTTGTGAAACATAAATATGTAATATGGATCTGGACTGGGTTCACTCTTCACTATAAAGCTGCATTATCTACGTTGGCATCCTTTTGAGTAATCTTTAAGCAAAGAGGCATTTGGAACATCAGATAGAATAAGGTACATTTTCCCCTACGTGTGGGCTTTTTTCTCGTAAATAGATGCTTCAAAAGCAGCCAAATCTCCATTTGGTACAGCTGAGTAGGAGTTTGATATTTGCACTGAGAAATATTGAATTCCTAGAACACCAAGAGGTGATTCAAGAATTTTCTTGCAAGCCAGTTAGACTTTAAATAAATTATTTGCATATTCATGAGCAGATATATTTCTCTAGTATGCTCTAAGCATGAAAAAAAAGAGCATCAATCATCAAGTTTACCTTTTCTTGGGCATGTCTTGTGATACACAAGAAACTTAGGTGATACTTTTTTTTTTTAAAGTAGATTTCATGAGAAGCCCTCAGGAGAACAAACTACCCAGCCTTTAACATCTGTGGAGGTAGAACAACCACAGCCTTGATAAGGTCTCTGATATGTTTTGATCTGTGAATTTAAATCATATGGTGTAAGTCATCCAATTACTTGCTTGTCAGTGGGTCTAGCCAGCCGCCGGCATCCACACCCACAGCAACATTCTTGCTCTCTTCCTCATAGAAGATATGGAGTAATTTTCATGACTTGTTAAAGGTATTTCTCTAGAAAAATGGCAACTTCTCTTCCACCTCTACCCTTAACCTCCATAAAGACAATAAATACTACTGATGAAAATGAAGAGAAAAATAAAAAGGTTTAACAAAGAGGTGGTATTTATGATCAATCCCTCTTGAACATCAAGGTCGCCATGGTTGTGTGGCCTTTGGCAAGCCACTCTGCCTATCTGAGCCTTATTCTTCCCTTCCTTCCCTCATTCCTTCATTTCTTCTTCCCCTTATTCACTCAACAAGTATTTCTAGACTACCTACTATGTGTCAGGCCCTGGTCTAGGCGCTAGGGACATAACTGTGAACCAAGCAAAGTCTCTGTCCTCATAAAGGGGAGGGAGGAGGGAGACAGACAATGAGACATAATAGCCAGTCATTTTTAGTCAATTCACTGGGACAAATCAAGCAACTTTGTTCTGCTTGGATGGACAAGGCTTTATATTTCATTATTTAAAAAGGGACTCTTGACTTTTAGTTAACCTTTATCAAATATTGCAAAGGGCTTTTTCTGGTATGTTTCTTAGAATAGCATTCAGCTTGAATTGGGGACAAAGGAAAGAAAGAGGCAGGCTCTCTTCCACTTACCGACTGTTGTGCTTGCAGAACTCATTTAACCTCTTCACTGCTCAATGTGGCGATAATACTTTCCTTAACCACCTCCTGGGTTAATCTAAGAACCAAGCTGAGGCGAGCTATGGGACTGTGGCTGATAAACCCTAAGCACTAGGAAATATAAAGGCTGAAACTGGTGATGCAGATTAAGGTGTAGTGATGTTAGTGACAATAAATAATCAAGGAAGGATGTGTACAGTCATTTCTCCCTGAGTTTCTTTCCAGTTTCTAAGGAGACCCAGATTCAACTTAATACAGCACCATTGACAGTTAAAGAAAATATTTTAGGCACTTGCCTAACCATTACCTAAACTTGTAGATTGTTGACAGACACTGTTCCCTGTGGGCTCATTCATTTATGTGTTGGGCACCTGCGGCAGTGGGCATTACCAGATCGAATCCACCAAATTGCGGAAACTTCACTTCAGTCTGCCCCTCTGCAGGAACTCTTAATTTGGGCTCCGAACATCGCATTTGCTTTGTGTTCTTTGGCACCAACATTAATATTTGAAGACATATAAATGGTTGTCGTTAGTTGAAAATGAACAGATGATTGGTGAAATGAAACTGTGGATAGAATATATCTTTCTTGATTCTCAATCTGTTTTGGATCGAAGACAAGAAAAGACCATATTAGCGAAAGAAAAATTGGCCTAAATGTGAGAACAGTTGGCTTTAAAAATATATATATCATTAAGTATTCACAGAATGGCAAGAGGCCAGGAAAGCACTCAGTAGAGTTTTCCATTCCATTCCCCATGTCTTGTTTGCAGAGCGTGTACTTTTTGTCTTAAAGCACCATGCTCCCATGTTGAGAAGCTTATCTGTACTTCAGAAGTCGTCTTTCTTTCTACTTTCTAGGTAAATAAAACAGTTAAATACGAGGCAAGCAGAATTTTGATTTGAAGAACAGATAAGTAGCCTAATAAACGTTAAGCAACAGAAGCCTTTCCCCTTGAAGCCCTTGTCCTCCTCAGGAACGAGAGTCTGGTCTTAACGCAGCGCAGCTGAAAGCTAATTGACTTTATAATTCCCCAAGCACGGGAGTGAAGCTGGTAAAGAGAGCAGGATCCGAAGTCACGCAAAGGGTGGAGTGATTCTATGTAGCTTCTGCAATAATTGTGAGATTAAAAAATTCCTTTCAACCTAAAAAAGATATATGTTATGACACAGCAATAAGAAGGGAAGAAGGACAGGTATAGGCAACAACACGGCTGAATCTCGAGAACATGTTGTATGAAAGAAGCCAGACGCAAAAGAGCATATGCTGTACGATTCCATTTATGCGAAGTTTAAGAACAGGGAAAACTAATCTATGGAGAGTTCAGAACAGTAGTTGCCTCTGGGAGGGGAGTATTGGCTGGAAAGGGGAGTGAGGGAACTTTCTGGGGTGATGCAAACCCGTGTATGGGTGTATGCATAGTGTACACATCTGTCATCAAGCTTGCCTTAAGATTTGTGTGCTTGACTACATGCAAGTTATATCTCATTTATTTTTAAAGAAAGCACATCATATTTAGGAGCCACCTTCTGACACATTTGTAACAATAACTATTTGCCACTCCACAACAGACTTTCATACAATTATCTCTTGATTCTTGCAAGCATCTTTGAGATTAGATGAGGAAAGTGAGGCTCATCAGAGTTAAAGGCTGTCCCTGCCCTCCCCATTCCAAGAGCCCAGGGACACCAGCATGCTTCAGTGGCAGTGTTTCTCAAGGGGGCATTGCTGGTATTTGGTCAGGACATATCTTCATTGTGTGTGTCCATTCTGTGAATTGCACAACATGGGCCATTGCTGGCAAATGCCCTTCCCTGAAGGTCAATGGGTCACCAGAAACACTTTCATACATTTTTAGATGCCTCCAGGAGGGCACTGGGCCCTGGCTGAGAACCTTTGTGTTTACTGCATCCCTGGATAATGGGGCTTGAGCCACAGTTAATTTTTAACTTACAGAGGAATCGGATCCCGGCCAAGAGGCACATTTGTTTGGGCACTGATGCAGAACAGTTGTTAGGCTGGGTCCTCTGATCAAGCCACGTTTCCTGCATTGGCTTGAGGTCCACCACACTGGTCTCTTCACTGTATCCATTGGCCTGGTGTCAAGCATCCATAAATGTGGTGTTGGGGTGGGGCTGAGCTCATCACGTGTTTCCTGGAGGTCCAATGCTCTAACCATGTTCCTCTGTTGCTCCAGTAGGACCAAGGATCTAGAACTCCCTTTGGCCCTAGAACATAGAGGGTTAGCCAGGATCCCTACCTACACCCCAGCCTCTCAGAAGTGGAGCCTCCATTATCGGTGGAGTCTCCACCAGGGCCTTCTGCTCTAGGTCGTGTGCTCAAGGTCACATGATAACAAGTGACCCAGTAAGGGCTTGAGCCCAGCTCTCCTCACCTCAGATCTTGCTCTTGATCTACTACACCAGGGGTTGGCAAAACATAGCCAGTCATCCAAATCTGGTCTACTGCCTGCTGGCCCAAAAATGTTTTTTAAATGTTTAAATGGTTACATTTGTGCCTACACAAAATATCTTAGATTTTGCTTCTTGGCCTACAAAGCCTAAAATATTTACTATCTGGTCCTTTACAGAAAAATTTTCCAAGTTTATGACCACTGGAACTCTGACAAGTCTTATGAACAAAAGCTCCCCTGTTTGGAGCAATTGGGACTTCCTTTATACTACAAGAACAGGACAAGGGACAAGAAAGAGACCGACTTTATTAAGATATCAACCAAGCCAATTAGAGAACAAGGAGAGTTGAATGAGGGTCCAGAAATAATCAGTCACATATAGTGGCCCATCATTTAAATCAAATATCTCCATTAGATCATCTTCTCACCTGAAACCCTGTCATCCCTGTGACAACTTGATGACCAACTCCTACATTGACCTGATTGACATTAAGAAAATCCAAAAAATGGCTAAAGAACATTGATGTAAAAATGTATCAGTTTGCTTAATTGATTAGAATTTTGCCTTGAGGTTCTTAGGGCCACAGATAGTTCATTCATCCATCAACAAGCAAGAGGATACAGAGAGAGATGAAAGAATAATTCCTTCTCTTGAAAAACTTACTGACAAGTAAACAGATGTTGACCAAGCTGCTGAAGCAGGAGCAGAAGAAGCACCTGACCTTGCTGGATTGGAGAAGGTAAAGCCCAGCTTAGGTCTTGAAGAATGAGCTCACCTGCCAGGTGGGCAAGGATTGGGGGAAGGGCATTCTAGAAAGAGAAGAGCATGAATATCTATTGTGTAGCATCTATTGTATAATTTAGTTTGTATATAATCAATAAATTAAATAAAGGCATGGAAGCAAGATAGAACATGCAATGTTAGAAAAACAGCAAGGAGGCTGGGCTCAGTGGCTCAGGCCTGTAATCCTAGCACTCTGGGAGGCCAAGGCAGGAGGATTGCTTGAGCTCAGGAGTTTGAGGTTGCAGTGAGCTGGGCTGACACCACGGCACTCTAGCCCAGGTGACAGAGTGAGACTCTGTCTCAAAAAAGAAAAAAAAGAAAAAGAAAAAAAAAAAAAGAGAAACAGCAAGGAGCCTGGTATGTCAGGTACCAGAGGCGAATGTGAGGGCACGAGAAGACCCTAGAGATAGGCAGGAGCCAGGTCCTCAAGTCTCTTAGGTCAGGTTCTCCCAGAAGTAGACCCTGACATAAGGGGAGGTTCACTAAAGGTGGTTGCTGCTCTTCACTACTCTTCCCATTTTGAGGTGGATTCTTATTCCTGACCCCTTGAACCTGGCCTGGCCTTAGTGACCTACTCAGCCAGTAGAATGTGGTAGAAGTGACATTCTGGGACTTCTGGGACTAAGTTACAAGAAGTCTTGCAGCTTCTACCTAGGTCTCTTGGAACACTCTCTCCCTCTGGGAGCCCTGAGCTGCCGTGGGAGAACTCTGATGTCCCTAAATCTGCCATGTTGGGGAGAACCACATGTAGGCTTTCTGGGCCATGGGAGCTGAATAACCTCTGCTTCTAGTCATCTCTACTACCCTTCCAGAGCACTAGACAGTGAACAGAACTGTCTTGGATACCTTAGACTTGCCCAGCTGCCAGCTGAATACCACAGAGTAACCGCAGTAGGACAGAAGAATGGCCCAGCTGAGCCCTGCCAAAATTCCTTTTCCTTTTTCTTTCTTTCTTTTTTTTTCTTTTTTTTTTTT
>VBSM01003179.1:36562-72681 GCA_008086735.1 Cheirogaleus medius | reverse complement strand
CACCCAGCCCCTGCCTAAATTCCTGACCTGAAAAGTTGTGAGATAAAGAAAATGGTTGTTTTGGCAATAATTTTAGAGTAAGTTTGTTATGTATAGCAATAGATAACTGTATTAGTTTTCTAGGACTCCTGAAACAAAGGACAACAAACTGGATGGTTTAAAACAACAGTAATGTTTTCTATTCACCTCAAAGCTATTCCCTCCCACTTACCCTTCCCGCAGGGGTAAGGAAGATGGAGAATTTATCCTTCAGTTGCCATCTATCACTGGCCGAGGGCTGCTCCTGGGAGCATTAACTTCCCAGCACTTATGGCCCATTGCCCAAAGCTAAGAGAAAGCCCTCAAGTGCAGGGTAGCAGGTGCTTGCAATAGGATGCTGTGGGCATATCCTGGAACAGCAAGTGCTGGGGCATTGGGTGGGGTGTGGGTACTGATAATCTTTGCTATAGCGATGCTAGGGAAGTTGAAATTTATTCTGAAGGCTGTGGGGGCTGGCGGAATCAAAATACTTAGTGTGGCAGAGCCATGCATTTGGATTTGAATTATAAATCATTCTGATGGGAGTAGAGGGGGCCAGACTCTCCAGTTAGGAAGCTGCATCCATAGTCCAGGGGAGAAATTGTGAATGCACAAGCGAGTGCAATGGGAGGTCAGGTAGAGAGGAAGAAATGTACTCGAGATATATTTAGGAGGTAGAATTAACAGGAAATACAAAGGGATGGTAAGGATAAATTCAAGGGACTTTTGAGGCCCTAAAGGAATTCTTTCTTGACCTTGAGCAAAGCAAAAGGCAAAAGGTCCTTTACAAACAGGAAAAGTTACAGATGAGATAGCAACCTGCCTCAGGACCCTTGCACAGGCACTTCCCTCTGCCTGCAACTCTCCAATCCCCTGCCCCTCGATTACATGACTTCCTTCCAGGCATACATTGCAGGTCTTTGCTAAAATGGCCCCTTCTTAGTGAGGCCTTCTCTGATGCCTCCCAGCACCTAGAATAGGGCCTGGCACGCTGAAAGGAATCCATACATATTTGTTGAATGAATGAGTGAACAATTCAAAAACTTGTTTTTAAACACAAATGGACTGTGGCTGCTTCCATCTTCTAAAGGGGAGTGGTGATGGTGGCATAATTTATATTCTAGGAGAAATAAAATTTCCACACCACTCCTTTCCCAAGCAGTAACTGGAAGAGAGGAAGAAAGGCAGGCATCTGGGTAGGAGGCATGTTGTTTGGGCAGAGTGCACATGGTGCTTTTAAGTAAGCAAGAAGAGGGAGGCCTGTTGTCAGGCAGGGTGTGTATGTAGCAGGAGAGAAAGGGAGAATGCAGCCTGGATGCGTTTTTGTTTCTTGAGAAGAAAACGGTTTAAAGAGTATAGCAAGGAGACTTTTACTCAGTATGGTAGAATGGCTAAAGGATTTTTCAGAACAGACTCAGTTTTAAGTTATTTGGAGTTCCTGCCACGTAAACCTTAGTAAAGTCTGCTACAAGCATAGGCCTTGTGTGAAGATTCTCTGGGGGGAAACTGAGGATAGGGTGCAAATTCCACATCTGGGTCTACACAGGGAACATGGGCAGCAAGTAGAGAACCTGAGACGATGCAGAAATGGAAGTCAGTGGGAGCGAAGGAGAGAGCCTGAGATGACCATGAGAATATAGGGCCATGAGAGCCAGTGGAAGTTTTGAGAAATGCTTTGGAGTTAACACAGGCACTTATCAGACATTTGGGTTGCCATGATATGGTACGTTCATATGGCATCTTATAATTTACAAAACATTTTCACTAACATTATGTCATTTTTATCTTCACCCTGTACAATGGAGATAGAACTGAACTTTGGCTCTTTGGACTAGCAGTCAAATACATTACTACATTACGCTTAGCTTTTGCAGATTGAATATTTGAGCTTTCAGCTATTTGAAAAGTCCATGCAATGCTGTCATATGACACTTTTGCCTCAGCACGGACTAGAATCCCCCGTTCTGGGAGGCTGGTCCACGGTGGGAGCCTCTGAGCTGTCGAGGGAGCCCAGCCGTTTGTTCAGCAACCAAAGCTCAATTCAGTTTTGTTGTTCTGCGCTGAGGTCCACGGTGGAGAATTTGTAGATTGGGAAGGTCTTGGGACCTATCTATGGCAAAGGGCAAAGGGCTAAAACTTTTCTCTTCTAACGTGTTTCCAGGAGGACCACTTACAGGTGCCTTTAAAGAAAAGCACGATCCCAATTTCTCATCTCCTATTTGGGTCTTCCATGGTTAAAAGCAGAATGGAGCATAAGTCTGGGTTTGGAAAGATTGAAAAGATATATTTCCACTTTCCTTTTTCAGTTTAAGCTGTTGCTATGACATCTTACCCAAAGTAGCCTGACTCTTTTCCCAAGAGGTTGCTCTTCTGGGAAAAAAATGCAGCGATGCTCAAGTTAGAAATGGAGCATGACACAGAGGACTCTTAACTGCTGTTTTTGGTTGAGGAGGGGAGGTGTGCGTAGTTCTCATTACAATTGGAGCAAAAATGTTCTATGTGGGCCCTAATTAAAATGAAGGGGAAATGCCACTTAAAATTCTCTTTAACATATATGCTTATGAATCAGGTTGATGGAATGGGAAATATATCTATTTTTTAATCCAAAAGATAATCCACAAATAGAACCCAGTGGCAGTGGTATGAAATTTAATCATTTACTCAGATCTATTATAATCTTTTCCTCCTCTTTTCTGTGAGTGGCTTTAGTATGCACTGAACCCCAACAGTGTATTTGTGGAAAGTTAACACAAAACCTTCTATTTCCGGTGAGACTAAGTGATATTTGGGGTGATTTCTTTTTTTTTTTTTTTGGTGTTTTTCTGTATTGCCCGATTTTTAAAATTATGGCTATGTATTACATTTCAGAAACAACAAAGCAATGACAAATTAAGTTGTTACTGTTTGTATTAGGGTCCAATCAGAAAAGCAGAGCCACTATGGGCCCTGGAATATGGGATCTATTATGGGAATTGGAACTTACACCATGGTGGGAGGTGCTGGGGAAGAGAGGGCCTGACAGGAAATTGGGGGATCAGAAGAGCCAGCAACCAGTTAACCCCAGAAGCCCAAGCACACCCAGCCCCTGAAGTGGGGCCACCAAGAAGCAGGGTGGGTGGGTGCGGTGGTGAGGGGTGTGGAGGTGCAGCCATGGCTCCACAGCCCAGCACCTGGGGATGGGCCTGGGGCTGCCGTTGGTCAGCAGGGCCAGTGGTCAGGAAGGAGGGCAGAACATGGAGCACAGGAGACAGAACAAGCTAAAACCTCCGGCATGGCTGGGAATGTCTGTCACTGCATCTGACCACGATGACCTTTAGAAGGTTATGACTGTTGCTTCACTTCCTCATGCAATTTTCTCTTCTGGAAAATTATAACCTGGACTTAACTAACTCTAATCTCTCTCCACACAGGCAGGATATTCTGGGACACAAACTTGGTTCCATCTTAACCGAGTTGACAGAGCTCGTCACAGATATCACAAAGCATCCTATGTATTTGATTCTGATCCAGGTCCTTAAGTAAATGAAGCTTGTCATAAGAAATCTCATATGTAATTCATTTACCCCAGTGTTTATAAATTCCCGTCTCTGACAAAGCCTCTTGTGTGTCTACATCTCTTTTGGTCACCACTTGTCACATTTGGAAAAAGCCAATTATTGGAGAGTAGCTATTTGTCCCATGGAAATAGCAGTATTTCCCATCCATTGTGTGTAGATGAGGAAACTCTAAATTGACACACTCACGTGTTTACCCTTCTTAATGCTGTGGCGTCAGACTCTCACGAACTCCAAAGCTGTTTCTGTTCTGTACGCAGATCGTCTACCAGTCAGTGTCAGATCCCAGAAATTTCACCATAAGATATATGGTGTGAGCAGGCAAAGAAATGCCTAGCTTCTGCCTTATTTTCATCCCTGTGAAGCAGAGTGTTCAGCATAGTGGTTATCCAACTGTCTGATAAAATGATACAAAGATGTTGGTCTTTTAATATCATTCATTTGCTTTACATGTATTAAGCTTCTACTAGGTGCCATGCAAGTATGTGCAGTTAGGATTAAACAACCCACCATAAGGGAAATTGTCAACAATGATACCAGAACAAGAAAGAAGAGAAAATCCCAAAGATTCAACTTGGTTACATGTAAAAGCCATTCTCATCATAGTCACTTCAGAAATCACCAAACTTTATGACTATTATCACCCTAGGATATTGTTAGGAGTGTCATTAACAGATATCAGATTAATCTTGGGTCATGTTTCGTTTAGTTCCTCACTTATATATTGTGTTTTATTTACTCTTGCTTGAGAAAGCATTGTTATATGCTTAGGATTAAAAAAAATTAAGAGTTGCTGAGCATTGCTACAAGGAGGAACTTCCTTTTGTTCATCACTCTATGAAGTCTTATTATTTTATAGTCAAATAATAAGTTCTTGGAACATTCTCTTTAAAATGGTAGATGTTGGTCCAGGTGCAGTGGCTCACACATGTAATCCTAGCACTCTGGGAGCCGAGGTGGGAGGATTGCTCAAGGTCAGGAGTTCAAAACCAGTCTGAGCAAGAGCAAGACCTGTCTCTATTAAAAATAGAAAGAAATTAATTGTCCAACTAAAAATATATAGAAAATATTAGCCAGGCATGGTGGCACATGCCTGTAGTCCCAGCTATTCGGGAGGCTGAGGCAGAAGGATTGCTTGAGCTCAGGAGTTTGAGGTTGCTGTGAGCTAGGCTGATGCCACGGCACTCTAGCCCGGCAACAGAGTGAGATTCTGTGTCAAATAAATAAATAAATAAATAAAGGTACATGTTGTCTTGTAACAAAATAATGTTATTAAAATTTGATAACCTGAAAACAGCCATTTGTGGTTCTTTTAGTACTTAGAGCTCCTTCAAGATAGTACTTGCAGTTTTCCTAAAGTGCATTATTTATGATTATAAAGGAAGAGTAAAGAACTATAAGTTATTAAAAGAAATGTTGACCAGTACAATACAAATGGTGCAATTGCTTACGGCTTTTCCTGAATGTCACCTTCTTTCTAGCCCCATAGTATAGTGGGAAGAGAATGGCCTTTGGAGTCTATCAGATTTGGGTTCAAAACTCCACCATTTTCTAGCCAATGACGAATGCCAGGTTATTTATCCACTCTGAGGCTCAGGTTCCTTATCTGTAAAATGGGAATGACTTTTTTTTTAATTTGAGCCAAATAATATTGTTGCTGCTCAACCTTTTTTGACTTATAAAAATGGCAATTTTATGTGGTTCAACCCAGTGTGTACTGCACAGCTTGATAGGGAATTGGGTGTTACTGGAGAAGAAACACTTGGCCGGCTGCCTGCAACACTGTCGGTGTTCAAGGGACATTCATTCTGCGAATGCTGCCTTCTAACTGGGTGGACTTTGAGAGCATTTATTTAGGTGTCCACATCTTTTTTCTTCAGTTTATACCTTCTCTGAGCTTCTATTTCCTCTGAGCCTTTACTTTTAAATCTTCCCATTCTATTAAGGCTTTCAAGGCAGAACCTTAATCATCATCTTGAACTACCCTTTCTAAGCCTATGATTAGTTTTATCCCAAAACTCAAATGACAAGCTTTGGGATCATAAAAAGCAGGATGTCAGACCAGTGAGAGTAGCTGCACAGTTTTGATCTAAGAATCTGTAGACTGTAAAAGACATAAGTGCATCACTAAATCTTAATCCCATAAACCCTACCACATGCTTTAGGTATGAACCAAAACCTGTGTAAAAAAAAATTTTTTTTTTTTTTGAGACAGAGTCTCGCTTTGTTGCCAGGGCTAGAGTGAGTGCTGTGGCATCAGCCTGGCTCACAGCAACCTCAAACTCCTGGGCTCAAGCAATCCTTCTGCCTCAGCCTCCCGAGTAGCTGGGACTACAGGCATGTGCCACCACGCCTGGCTAATGTTTTTTGTTTGTTTCTATTTTTAGTTGACTGGCTAATTTTTTTTTTTCCTAATTTAAGTAGAGACAAGGTCTCACTCTTGCTCAGGTTGGTCTTGAACTCCTGACCTCAAGCCATCCTCCCGCCTCTGCCTCCCAGAGTGCTAGGATTACAGGCGTGAGCCACTGTGCTCGGCCAAAACCTGTGTAAAATTCAAGTTATGTTATTTTGAGGTCCACAGAGGGACCGGAGTGAGCCTTCCGTGCATGCTGTGTGCTGGTCACCAGTCATCACACATTCTCGTTTGCCTCATGTCCACGTGCAGTCAGTGGGAGGGTGTCCTCACCGGGTTCATGGCCTCAGGGTGTCCAAGAGAGAACCTACACAGGGGCTCTGGCCTGGGAGAGGTGACCTTGATCTTCACTCCTCATCTGTTTCTCAGCCAGCTGTGGGGGAGCGAGGGCCCTTCCGTTTCCTCATCTGTAGAGCATTGGAACTTACAGAATCTCTTTGTCCCTTCCAGCACTAACGTCTTTGGTTCTGGAATTCCATGTCCATTGACATTGGCTAAGTTTTGATCGAATGCTGTGAATTTTTATTGGTTTAAGATGTGACCAAGGATTTGGGTCCTCCTCCCCAAATACTTGGGTTTTATAGTTCACAATGGTTGGTGTGTATTTTGCTGAAATGATGTGGCATTCCTCACAGCTATTCTTGAAGGTGTTAAGTAGGCTCAAGTGAAGGTGCTTCACAAAATCATAAGTGGGAAAGGAAGCTGCTGGGAAAGGAAGCGCACTGCCAGCGTTTATCCATTCATTCAGCAAAATTTCTGCTGGCCACTGTTCTTGAGACATATTAAAGTGAACAAAATTCCTTGCTCTTTGTACTTGGAGGGCAGAGAGAAAGATGTACAATAAGCAAGAAATAAACCTAACAAACAAGGAAATTATTAAAAGTTATATATTATTTTATGTATATGTAAAATAATATATTAAAGGTTTATATATATTAAAAGTTATAGGGAAAATGGAGTAAGGTAAGTGGCCAGCAGTGACGCACTTAACAACCACTTCCGGTGGCATTCTGAAGAGAGGTCCGCCCTTATTAAGCTTCTTTTCTGGACTTCAAGGGAACCCTGCAGCTAACGTTGATCCCATTATCCATTCAGTAGCCTCCAGCTTCTGGTGGCAGTCTTGGTGGGTGGAATTGTAGGCACCATAAGGAAGAAACACTTGGTTGTGAAAATCCCACATCCACTGGAAATCGTATGAACCAGAATATGGTTACTCTTCGACTACATCTAGACATCGAACACACACAATAAAGACTAGGACAGCATTTCCTAATTTTGTGAAATACTTTCCTTGATTTTGCATTAAAAAGTAGCCTAGGAAGTTCCAAGACTTACAGAAGGCCTCAAAAAGTTCCAAAATCTCTTAGCCCAGTAGTTCCCAAAGTGTCCTCCTTGGACCAGCAGCATGAGCATTACCTGGGAATTTGTTAGGGCTGCAAATTCTCTGGCCCCACCCAAGACTTACGGATTCAGAAACTCTGGGGGTGAGCTCAGCAATTCATGGTTTAATAAGCCCTCCAGATGGTTCCAATCCATGATAATGTTTGAGAATCACTGCTAGATCATACTAATAATATTTGATAATAAAAATACTATTTTATAGTTTTAATAGTCATTTTCTCATTAAACTGTGTTACATACAACAGCACAGAATCAGCAGCAGATAGTATACCCATGAAAAAAATAAAACAAAATAAATTAGTATACTTAGGCTCAGAGAGATTAAGTGAATACCTCAGGATCACACAGCTAGTAAGCATTAAAGAAGTAGATCCTGGTGTTGTGTTTCATTGCTCCTTCCAAGCTCTCCCCATTTCATTTTCTCAGCCCTTTCTCCTTTTATCCGCAGTACTAGAACTGGGATGCCTCCCTTAAGCCCTTAGATCAGTAGGGGACAGAATATAGAGATTACAGTTGATATGTGGAAATATTGGTAACAAAAATCTCCAGTGTCTGAACTGTTTCTTCAAATGAAGAGCTTAGAGTTGTTCAACAACTTGTTCTTAGTTCAATGTTTCTCTCTTTAATAATAAGAAGGGACCATGTAAAGCTGGGAAATATTCACTCCAAGTGGCCTCTCAGGGTAGTTAGTGACCTGACTGCTGATTCCAGGACCATTCGCGAAGGCCCCAGGGAGCCCAGGGCCTGCTGGTTACACCAGAGGGATTCATGGGCTGGTGGTTCCCTGGCGCTGTATGGATTATGTGGTTTTGTGATCCACACTGCCATCTTCTGGGCGCCGCACGGTAGCCAGCTGTTCCATTTTTAGTGACCATATTTCAAATCAAAGATGGGTCCACTTACGGTCTCAAATGGACCTATTCCAATGAGCTGAAATGAATATGATGTTGATGATGAGGAGGAGGAAGAGGAGGAAGAGGAAGAGGAAGAAGAGGAGGATGGTGGTGATAAAAAACAGGATTCTGGAGTTTACCGCCATTCTCACTGTTTTAAAAGCACATTCCATAAAGAGTACAGCTAATCAAACAACAAAAGAGGAAAATACAAAAGACGGCCGCTACTATTTTTAAAAGGTGGGCGTGGATGGAACAGCTGTTGGGAGGAAATGAAGAAAACTTAAAAGTATACAATCCACAGCGATTGGTTCTAGATGTGGGATCATGGGCACTTTGTAAATTCTCTTTGTTTTCTAAAATCCATACACTAAGCAGGTTGGAGGGCATATTGCTTCAGGTTATGGCGTATTTGTTCCATATGGTTTCTGTGACAAAGTGGGAAACAATTGAAACAGTAACTCAGGTTTCCGACTTCTAGCCTACAGAACTGTGAAACAATAAATTTCCGTTACTCTAAGCCACCCAGATTGCAAACAGAATCTATTGTTTCATAGTTTTGGAGGCTAGAAGTCAGAAATCAAGTTGTCGACAGGGCTCCTGGTGTTACCTGCGATCCCGGTCACTCCAATCTCTGTCTCCTCCACCATCAGGTAGCAGTCGCATGTGTGTCTCTGTCTCTTCTCTTCTTATAAGGACAACAGTCCTACTGGATTAGGGACTAGCCCTACTCTAGTGGGACCTCGCCTTAACTAATTACATTTGCAATGACCCCATTTCCAAATAAGGCCACATTCTGAGGTTCAGTGAAGCACATGAATTTGGGGGGACCGATATCCAGTACATGGGCTGTGGATTCGGATTTGGCTTAGCTGCTAAGTAGCTGTTTAACTTGGAGCCAGCTATTGGTTCTTTCTGAGCATCCATTTTTCATCTATTAATGCAAAGGACTTAGTATGTATCTGGCACAGAGTAAGTACTCAGCAGAAGACAGTTATTATTTTTGCTTTCACTATCAGAAAAAAAAATAAGACTTCACAAATTTAAAGAGAGAGAAAAAGGATCACATAATCCCTGGAACAAACAGGCCAATTAAAGAAAGAGAGCTTTGGGGAGCATAATTTCTACCTGACAATCTTTTCCCTCTCAACTTGTAGTTAGTACCTAGTAAAAAAAAAAAATCCAATTTAGCTCAGAAGACATTGAGTTGGGGTTAATTTATTGTTTTTTGATGTAAGAGATAACATTTGGGTCTATTTCAGTTTCAAGAGGGAGGCATAGAAGAGAGATGCTATTTTAAAATCTAAGACTGTCACTACCTTTCTCATCCCCCCGGCCCCTGCTCTGTGCACACCTGACTTTCCAGAACCAGGTTCATTTTAACTTGCCCCCAAGGATGTCCAAGGTGTTAATAGAAGGGAGCTGTAAGATCTACGGGGCAGAAAGTAGCCACCTCGACAACCTGACTGAACTTCTTTTCATTAAATTTAGGTATTGGGGATTTAGAGCTGTGTTATTTGAGAAGGCTACGATCTTAACATATTAGAAACCATGAATATTGTAGGATGAATATTGTTGGATTTTTCCAGTAAATTAGAGCATTAAAAGGGCAGGGTATTTTGAGGACGGGAAGGAGGTTGAGGAAAATTCCGGAGTGTGATTCACTGCGGAGGCCATTTTTACCCAGGAAAGGTAATAACTGAGATCCTCTCAGCAGTAACTGATTTGCCACCTGAGAAAAAAGCCCTTAAGGCAAAAACTGTGGTATTTACATGTGCACAGTGTTCCATGTGCTCCCCTAAAAATGTCCATGTGGCTTTGTGTATACATGTGTTTACAAAATGTGTAAATAAATATGAGTAGAATATGAAACACATGCACCCATGTTTATAAAATATGCATCCACTTATGCTAATGAAATTACTTCCCTCTGAGAACAAACAGTCATTATCTACGGAAGTGCTATGAATTAGGGAGATTACTGGAATTTTTGTCTTCACACTTGGAGAAACTGAGTCACTAATGTTTTACTATAAAAGGCAGGAAACTTGGCTTATGTCAACATCGAAAACTTTATTGCTCAAGGAGCATATAAATTGGAAAGAAAGTTACCCTCTGAAATTCTGTTTTCACAGCAGAGGAACTTTTAAACTCAAATTCACTTCCAGTGGCTGTTGCAATTGACATCTCACATTTTCATGTGTCCAGTTTTAGCAGACTTCTCCAAGCCTCTCAATAAATTGGTGTGTATAACCTAAAAATCTCTGGGGAGCCTGTTTAAAATGTGTGTTTCTGAGCCCCACCTCCGAAGAAGTCTCAGTGAGTACCAGGAATCTTCCTTTTTAGCAAGTGCCCTGGGTGAACACAGGAATGTCGAGGACCATGATTTTTTTTTTTTTTTTGCCTTCTCCATTAGGCTACTGGGGCGAGGACCATGATTTGAGAAACACTCATCTAATGTCCAAGTGATGAATTAGGAGAAATTGTCTTTTTTTAAAAAATAAAGGGTGGTAAAAACATTCTCTTATTTTCTATTAATAGTTGTTAATTAATAATATTTTTGTTGCAATAAAGGTTCGAGTAATTGGAGTTACCTGTGCAGCCTGCCAATTCCCATGCATGGATGATCTTAAATTTCCTGTAGTTGTGTTGGATGAGTGTAGTCAAATAACCTAACCGGCCTCTCTCCTTTCCATCACAAGGTAATCTAACAGATTCTTTTCCCAAGGGCACTCAGATGTGGCAGTTATTTCAAACATTTCTTCTGTTCAGACCCTTTCCAAATTTTTGTGAAAATTTGTATTAATTCAAGTAGTAAACTTATTTTTAAAAAGTATACAGAGGGAAATTGGGGGGGTGTTAGGTCACAGTTTAGGCATCTGGATGACATAATCCTTAAAGCATTGATAGCTCTAGTGCTAGGATTCTACTAGAACCTTGCAAGTTTCTCAACTAGATTAAAGATTGCTCTTTGGTTATAGTTTGAGAACCTAACTCCACTGAAGAATGTCCTTCAGTGTCCTTACCTTGATATAATTCATGTTTAGGTTTTGAAAACAAGTTTTAGATTATGAAAGGATGTAAAGTATATAAAGAAAAACAAGTTGAAAATAAAAACTTGTCTCCTAAAATTAGAAGACCATGAAATCTTATAAGCTGTCCCAGCCAATTGAAATGTTGTGCTATTAAGGCATCTCTTATTGGGGTGTCCTAAAGGTAGTGGAAAGAGTACTAGACTACGACTCAGTAGGCCTGAGTTCTAGTTCTTATTCTGTCCCAGTCAATGAGGAAGGAGGACACCAACTGTCATGGTTTGCGTGGGACTTGGAAGGTTCCTGGATCATGGTGCTTTCAGATTTTAGGATGAGTTTATCACCAACAACTATTAATAGAAAATAAGAGAATGTTTTTACCAAAGAATTTGTAGGCTAAAGTCAGAAAGCAAGCTAGTCCTAATTTAATTCCTGGCAATTGAAAATCATAGGTCCCTTTATCTCCACTTTATCTCTCTCTTTTTATTATTCCTACATATAATACAAGATGGAAATCACCAAATTACAGGCTACTTAAGCCACAAACCCATTAAGAATAAATAAGAGGCACAGTTTGATATTCAGAAGGAAGGTACTGCAATATCAAGAATTTTTCAAAACCAAGGATGAGACTCATATTTTATCTTCTAAATGAGGTTAACTAAGGATAACATGCATTGTATAAACATAGGCCAAAGTTCTCCACAAAGATTACATTGAATATGCTAATAAACTATCCTTTCTTAAAAAAAGAAAAACAGGGGTGGGATAGTGTAGAGACATTTAGAGGGTGACACGCAAACAAAATAGAACACAAGACTGTCAGTGCAATCTCTTGCAGTCCAACTCCATTGGGTCATTAATAGGACTTAAAGTTGTAGAGTTCCAATCAGCTCAAATATTGGTCTGCATAGGTTACCCCTTTAGAAAAATCAGTTCATGAGTCACAATTGCTTATTAATCTAATGCCCACCCTGGTGAACTAAGGCTTAATTTTAAAACTATGGGTTATGACTTCATGATATCAACTTAATGGGTCTTAAGCAATATTTTTAAAAACTTTTTTAAAAAACTATAAATGCATAAAATATTGCAAAGATGGAGCAGAAAGGTCCATCTACTATCATCCAGGGTCTCCCAATGGCAACAGCTTATGTAACTATGGTGCATTACCCAAACCAGGACACTGACATTGGCACAATACAGTTAACTATTACAGACTGCCAACCTTACTGGGATTTCACCAGTTTTGACATGCACAACTTTATGCGTGTGTGCCTTAATTCCACATTAAGATTGATGTGGATTAAAAAATCCAATGTAGATTTTTTTTTTTTTGAAACAGAGTCTCGCTCTGTTGCCCGGGCTAGAGTGTTGTGGCATCAGCCTAGCTCACAGCAACCTCAAACTCCTGGGCTCAAGCGATCCTCCTGCCTCAGCCTCCCCAGTAGCTGGGACTACAGGCATGTGCCACCATGCCCGGCTAATTTTTTCTATATATTTTTAGTTGGCCAATTAATTTCTTTCTATTTTTGGTAGAGACAGGGTCTTGCTCTTGCTCAAGCTGGTTTCGAACTCCTGACCTTGAGCAATCCTCCCTCCTTGGCCTCCCAGAGTGCTAGGATCACAGACGTGAGCCACTGGGCACGGCCCCACATGTGTAGATTTGTATAACCACCACCACTACAATCAAGACACGGAACTGCTCCCTCACCACAAAGATGGATGTGACATCTTTTCAGTCATGCCCCATCCTGTTCAGATTCCCTGGAAGCCCCTGATCTATTCACCATTTGAGCAACATTTTAAAACATTAAGCAGAGTAGAGCAGAATGAAAAATAAGAGAAAATATCAGAGTGCATTTCAGTGGGAAAAAAGGGGAGGGAAGTATTGATTTGGGAAATGTTGTCTCAGTTATATACGTATATAAATGTGTGTGTGTGTACTGGGCTATGTTATGAAATATCTTAAAATGTTGCTGGCAAAAAAAAAAAAAATTGAAAACACTGCAATATTTGACAACTTGCAACATCAGCCAAACCTTGCTGCCTCCCGGAGTGCATGGTCAATTGGGTAGAGACCTTTTCCGTTAGCTGATAGCTGCTGTTGTCCTCCAGGCCTTTAATTAATGACTATTTGCTTCATATTTGGATGGAAATTCACTAGTGGGGCCCTGAGTGTTTGTATATTCCTGCTCAGACCTGTAGACCAGGGGACAAGGACAGCCAAAGCAAGTAGGAGCTCCAGGACTATACCCATTCTAGGTTTCTGCTGGCCTTGTCTCCCCTGGGGCACAGAAGCTAGCAGAAACCAGGAGATAAGCCTTCCCCCAAATTCTACTGACTTGCCAAAAGCTGTTCAAAGAAGTAGGTAAGGGCGTTCCTGGAACTTTTTTTTTTTTCATTTATGGGCCACTTAATGGCATGTGGTACACACTCAGGCAATTTCAGAAAAATTTAGAAGATTCATCATAATTTGAATTAAAAATATTTCTTAACATTTTAAAGAATATATTTCATACTAATGACAGGGATAATATTTTACCAAGGTATATGTATCCAGCTAGAACACAAATGGCTTGATGTGCAGATGAGGTTTTCTTCTTTTATTTTCTTCTTATTCCTTATTTCTAATGAATTAGATTGTGCTACCTCAAAGGCACAGGTATTTGTGAATGGCAAGTGCTTGGTAACTTCATCAAATATGCAGATCTCTGGGGAGATTTCTCTCCAGGACACCTGCTAGCATCCTGTCGTCGGTTGCAATGCTGACAGGCTCTTGCGCAAAAGCTGAGAGACGGAATGCTTCAGCTTGGGAGACTGCGGTGGATAGAGGGGTTGCATATATCCCTGGAAATAATTTCTTCATGTTCTATTGCAACATTTGGGAATGAGTTTTTGAATATGCCCAACTATGTGTCATCAATCTATTTCAGTGAGTGAAGGAAATCACCTAGAATTGGGAAAGAAGCCAGCTCTCAGGGATTGAGCCATTTTCAGTACAGCTTGGTTGTCTTAAGAAATCTGCATAGCGTCTTTTCAAAGCCAAGAATTTTTATAGTTTGGGCCTAAAGTGATTGATTCGGGTCTTTCAAGATACTGAAAATTTTGTTGTGAGATGACACTTGAACAAAGTTCCTGAAATCGCAAATATGATCTTTACTGAAATTATCATTCTTCACTTCAAAACTTCATGTGAGCATTCTTTACTCTGAAAGCCATCTGAATTGATTAGGAAAGGTAGTGTCTCATATTTGCTGCTTGTTTCTTGTCACAACACACAGAAGTGAAGTACAGGCATTTGGATTACATGCAATTTGCTTCCTTTTCTTAAATACTGAATTAAGGTCAGGAGCATGTTATTGACCTTGCCTGTTCTTTGACGACAACCCAGGACGTGGCTTGACATTCAGATGCATCACTTCATATCTCCTCAGTTGGTTATTTAATCAAGCACACACACACACACACACACGCACACACACCATTTTCCCATAGTATGGGTTCTTGTTGTTAGTCAGCAACAACATAGCCACTAATACCTCTCTCTTGTACAAGTACCATGGCAGAGACAATGGCATGTTGTCCTCACATTGTTTCTTCCTGGCATGTCTTTCCTGGCCTGTCTTAGTGTGGCATCCCAGGCAACGTATTTAAGAGCTGTGTGCCTCCTCCGTTTCTTCCCAAGCTGCAGTGATCTTGGAAGACACTCGTTCTACATGGTACAGCCACAATATGGAAGGCGGGCACCCAGCTGCATCAGACATTACAAAGGCCTCGTTTCAGGATTTATTTGTTGCTCCATGTTGCCCGGCCGAACTTGACTTATACATACGCCAAGCGTTGATTCATACTTTGGGCATTTTTATCCAGCTATAGAAAATAAAATATCTGCTCATACACACATGATAATAATGTCTTTTCCACATTTGAAGCCATTGAATTTTATGTGATGTGCAGACAGATGTTTTATAAAGGAATTTTGTGAATAAAACTTTCTGCTTTTTCTCTTGGCATAACATTTGTAAATTTGGGGCTGGTTTTATAAGATTTTTGGCAGCAAAGTAAACTACCTGTTTTTAGTATAAGGAGTGGGAGTTTGAATGCTGTCTCTAAGGTTTTGGCAACAAAACTACATATTGCAAAGTATTATTTTGTGCGTGTCATAGAAAAACTCAATTGTTTTACTGGAGATCTCAGAGCTTTTGTGTGGAAATAAAGCAAATTTGACAAAGTTTCATAGAAGATAATACACTAGGGACTATGTCCAACTTGATTTTCTTTTTCTGTTTCTTATGTGAGATAATCACTTGTGTGATCCCCATAGACTCACATTCTATATTCACAAGAGATTCCTACTCACTGCCTGTGTTTGGAATGCTTTTCTGAATTATAGTTTGTGTTACTATGCTCATTATTCTCTTCATGCCTCAATGAACCATTTCTACACAGTAATCCAATTTTGTAAATTGGAAAAATAAAGTAACTGTCTTAGCCTAGGTCCTCAAAAAAGCAGAACCTGAATCAAGGATTAAAGTTCTGGTGTTTTGTTTGGGAAGTGTAGAGCTAGGGCAGTGAGGGTGAAGAAAAAGAGCTATAAGGCAAGAAAAGATACAAAATCACATTGCTGTGCTGGTCATGACATCATAATGAGCCATCAAGAGCACCAGCAGAGTGTGCAGCTGGCTGTCTGCTCCCCGAGGGGGACTTCTCTAGAAGGGTTACAACTCCATGGAAGAGGTGGAATTTACCCTCTCAACTCCTTCCTGTCTCCTGTATCCCAGTGGTCAACGCACACCCCCCCCCAGATGGCCAACTGCTCCTCATGTCCAGGTCATGCCGTATAGTCCCTTAGTGGATAATAAGTCTGATTTCTATCCTCTGCTAAACAAAGATAATTGTATGAGCTCCTTTGTGGGGGTGTTTTGAGGATTAAATAGGATCATGAAGTTAAAACCTTAGCAATTGCAGGTCCTCAAATAAATGACTACCAAAGGAAAAGATGATAGGACTCCTAAGTGCTCAGCAATTGGACAGAGAATTCCTATCCATCTACAGAATAATGAGGAACCTATGATTGGTCACAAAGGAACAGTGGAGACATCTGGGTATGGTAACAGACTTGGAACCTTGTCCAATTGTTATGTGCAGCTATTTCGACTATATTTATTAGAGTGGAAAGAAAGGACAGGATCCAAAAGTGTTTCTGCAGCAATAATAATAAGCACAAATTAAATAATTTTGGATGGAAAAGACCCACTCTGCAATGGTCAAGCCCAATAGCTTATAATCGCCTCTTTAGGAAAATATCTACTTCAATATTGTTCCAGGAATTCAGAGAATGCTGGAAATCATTTATTCCACCTTGTTTCTGCCCTTTTTGTGTGTGTGCGGGGGTGGTGGTGGTGGTGGTAAATATCATGTAGACCAAGAGCAAAAGTTCACATCTCCATCTTTTGTCTCATTAGGGCAGAGTTGTTCTTTTAAATCTGGGAGGTAAGGAAATCAAAGTTCCAAAAGCTGGCTCTCAACTTTCCCCCCACATGGAATTCACCTATTTTGAATGGCACAGTTACTGGTTTCACTACAGAGTGGCAACCCCGCTGCATTTCAGCCAAGAAACTCATGTTGAAGAAAAAATATCCCAAGCCCTGCTGAAAACAGATCCAATGCTAACACAGCCAAATTAAACCCCGAAGCCAAAACATTTAAAAATAGGTATTCTCATATTGCCTGTTACTTCTTTCCAAGGCATACGACTGAATACCTTAATTCTCTGGTGAGTCTATTAAGGACACAACCTTTCATTCAGCAAATATTCCTGGAGTTTGGGGCAGGGCCATGGACGTTAACACACAAGCATTGCGTGAGCTTCCTGTACTCAAGGACCTTGCAATTCAGTTGAAAATATGTGACAGTAAACCAACAAGTAGCGAAAAGACTGTTATAAGGCAGTATGTGATTCTGGATTAGTAAGTGATAAAGATTGCCAAGTACTCCAAATTTAAGAGAGAGAGAGGGCCCCATGGGCTGGACAAATCAACGGAGGCATAGACTTCAGGCAAATTCTGAAAAGGATGAAAAGGGCGTGGCTGGAGAGAAGGGCTGAGGGGAGCAGCAGATAGGCTAGGCCAAGGGGAAGTGTTGAG
Source organism: Cheirogaleus medius (assembly GCA_008086735.1). Classification (NCBI taxonomy): domain Eukaryota; kingdom Metazoa; phylum Chordata; class Mammalia; order Primates; family Cheirogaleidae; genus Cheirogaleus; species Cheirogaleus medius. The sequence goes on along the minus strand of VBSM01003179.1, from coordinate 55,221 downwards.
GAAAGATACAGAGGGAAAATATACATGCCTCAGTCAAGGGGCAGAGTGGGAAGTAATAACAGCAAGCATTTATTGAGCACTACTGTCTATTTGGTAGTGCTAAGTCCTTCAAAATTATTGTCACATTTAATCCTCATAATAACACCACGAAATAGGCATTCTTGTCATCTCAGTTTACAGAGGTGGCAACTGAACGTGGAGAGGCTGAATGACGTGGCCCAGGTCAGAATGTTAATTACCGGCAGGGCAGGGATTTGAACTCAGGATGAAGGTTCAAGTCAGACCAGGAGGAGCCTCACATGCTAGACCTATGTGGGATAACCCATGAGGCAGAAAGATTACAAAGAAAAATGAGACTTAGTCCTCAGACTCACAGCCTAGTTGGGGAGAAAGCCGACAGTGGTGTGCAGGGTGGACTGGAGCAGAGAATACAGAACCAGGCACAGGACAGCAAGAGCTTGGACTGCTGGTTCTCCAAGGGTGGCCCCAGGACCAGCAGCATCAGCATCAGCCATACCTGGGAATTTGCCAGAAATGCAAATTCTCAGGCTGCATCCTAGACCTACTGATTCAGATGCTCTGGGGGTGGGGACTAGCAATCTGTCTTTTAATAGACCCTCTGGGTGCTGCTGGTGATGCTAAAGTCAGAACCATCTAGTGGTGACTATGGCAGGAATGGAACGGACCAGCTGGTGAAATATTACAAAGGAACAATTAACAGAAGAGCTGATCTGTGGTCAGCTTCTCCCAGCTCAGTCCTCGGTCTCAGAGCCTGTACGGTGGTGATGGGTTGGATACGTGGGAATAGAAGAAAGGGAGGGGCCGATGTTCCTTGGAGATTTGAGGTCCAGGGTAATGAGGATAATGGTGATCCCATGTGCATCTGTCACACCTGGGTTCGTATCTTGAATCTGCCCTGTCCCAACTGTATGACTTCACCTCTTTGAGTCTCAGTTTTTTCATCAGTAAACTGGAAAGAGCAATAACAGCAATCTCACAAGAATCTTAAAGAAGTAAAATGAGATCACGTGGAAATACATTCTGAACTGTAAAAGTTGTGAAAATAGGCCAGGCGCGGAGGCTCACGCCTGTAATCCTAGCACTCTGAGAGGCCGAGATGGGAGGATTGCTTGAGGTCAGGAGTTTGAGACCAGCCTGAGCAAGAGTGAGACCCAGTCTCTACTAAAAAAAAGAAAAGAAAAAGAAAGAAATTAGCCGGACAACTAAATATATAGAGAAAAAATTAGCCGGGCATGGTGGTGCATGCCTGTAGTCCCAGCTACTCGGGAGGCTGAGGCAGAAGTATCACTTGAGCCCAGGAGTTCGAGGCTGCTGTGAGCTAGGCTGATGCCACGGCACTCTAGCTCAGGCAACAGAGGAAGACTCTGTCTCCAAAAAAAAAAAAGTTGTGAAAATATAGAGCTGTTACTAGTGACAGACAGAGGTAAAGAGGCTACCATGATGATTTGGTTTTATAAAGTATGTACACCAAGCGATGGAAGAGTAGCTTACTGTGAATGCCCTTGTGGGCAGTTTAGAGATATGAGAGTTTGACCCCAAGGTCAGGGATGGAAATACAGATTTAGGAATCACCAGCAGATAGGTAAATAAGAATAACTTTAATAAAAAAGACATATAATTATGCTAGGACAGCCATATATCTATATTCAAAAGAATGAAGTTGAACCCCTACCTTTTTTTGGACCCCCTTTTGTCAGAAAAAAGGCTGAATAGAGCCTATCTTTATATAAAATACCACAATGTATAAAGTTTAGAATTATGGGATGACAAAGTACATGATATCTCCAAAGGTGCTTCTGGCATAGTCTAGGGAACCCCAGAGATGAAGGTGGAGAGAGAGTAGTCAACATATGAACTCTGAGGATAGATAGTGCTGCTCAGACCATTGAGAGGTCAAATTTAAAAATTAACATAGGGGATTCACCAGAACAGACAGATAGGGAAAAGATGTAGCCAGCATAAAATTCAGACTACAAACTCAGGCTTGCAAGAAATATAATGTGTGTCTGCTTTTTTTCTTATGTGGTTTATTTACTATTAACACTTAATTTGAGAAAAAAATAATTGAAATATGGTTTGTGCACAATAAAAGTCACCCTTTTAAAGTATACAATTGGATGGTTTTCGGTATATTCACAAAGTTGTGCAACCATCACCACTAACGCTTGAACACTTCATCACCCCACAGAGAAATTCCATACCCATTAGCAATCACTGCAATCCTCCTGCCTTCAGCCCAAGGCAACTATTAATCTACTTTCTGGCTCTATGGATTCGCTTTCTGGACATTTTACATAAATGGAATCATATAATATGTAGCCTTATGTGACTGGCTTCTTTCACTTACATCCTGTTTTCAAGCTTTCTCCATATTGTAACATGAATTATTACTTAATTCCTTTTTATTGATGAGTAGTATCCCATTGGATAGATATATCAGATTTGCTTAGCCATTCATCATGGACACTTGGGTTGTTCCCACTCTTTGGCTGTTTAGAATAATGCTTCAATGAATATTTGTGTACAAGTTTTTGAGTAGACATATGCTTTCAATTCTCTTGGGTGTATATACCTACGAGAGGAATTACTGGGTCATATGGTAACTCTGTTTAACTTTTTCAGGAATTGCCACACTGTTTTACAAAGTGGCTAAATCATTTTACATACCCACCAGCAGTGTATGAGGATTTCAATTTCTCCACATCTTTGACAATACTTATTATTATTTGTCTTTTAAAAATTATAGTTATCCTAATAGGTATGAAGTGGTATATCACTGTAGTTGTTTTTTTTTTCGTTTTGTTTTGTTTTCAGACAGAGTCTCACTCTGTTGCCCGGGCTAGAGTGCCGTGGCATCAGCCTAGCTCATAGCACCTAAAACTCCTGGGCTCAAGCAATCCTCCTGCCTCAGCCTCCCAGGCAGCTGGGACTATAGGCACGTGCCACTGTGCCTGGCTAATTTTCTCTATATTTAGTTGTTTGGTTAAATTTCTTTCTATTTATAGTAGAGATGGAGTTGCTCTTGCTCAGGCTGGTCTTGAACACCTGAGCTCAAGCAATCCTTCCACCTCGGCCTCCCAGAGTGCTAGGAATACAGGTGTGAACCCCCGGGCCCAGCCGTCATTGTAGTTTTCATTTGCATTTCCCTAGTGACTAATGATGTTGAGTTTCGTTCCTTGTGCTTATTGGCCATTTGTATCTTCCAGAGAAATATCTATTCAAATCCTTTGTCCATTTTTTATTGCCTTTTTATTATTGAGTTATGAGGTTTTATATATTCTTGAGACAAGTTTCTTAGTGCTTATTGGCCATGATTACATGATTTGTAAATATCTTCTCTCATTCTTTGCAGTCTTTCCATTTTTTTCATGTCCTTTGCAGCACAAAGTTTTGGAAATTTTGATGAAGTCTAATTTATTTATTTTTAATTACTTGTGATTTTGGTGTTACAACTAAGAAATCATTGCCTAATTTAAGGTCACAAAGATTTACACCTATATTTTTTTCTAGGAGTTTTATAGTTTTAACTCTTACTTTTAGGTCTTTGATTCATTTTGAATTAACTTTTGTATGTGGTATGAGGTAGGGGTCCAACTTCATTCTTGTGCATGTGGAATTATGGTTGTCCTAGTATAATTTCTTTAAAAGACTATTCTTTCCTCATTGAATTGTCTTAGCACTCTTGTCAAAAATAAATTGACCATAAAAAATAATTAACTGACTATAAATGTCAAGGTTTATTTCTAGACTCTCAATTCAATCCCATTGATCTATATGTGTATCTTTATGCCAGTTCCACACTGTCTTGATTACTACACCTTCATAGTGGAAGTGTATTCTACTTTGTTCTTCTTTTTCAGGCTTGTTTTGGCTATGCCAAATCCCTTGCATTTCTACATGAATTTGGGGGGTCAACTTTTCAATTTCTGCATAACAAGTGGCTGGAGTTTTTATATGTATTGTGTTGAATCTTTAGAATAATTTGAGGAGTATTGCCATCTTAACTATTGTTTTCAAATCTATGAACATGGATGTCTTGCTATTTATTTAAGTCTTTTTTTAGTTTCTTTCAATACTATTTTATAGTTTTCAGTGTATAAGTCTCACATTTATTTTGTTACATTTATTCCTAAATATCTTATTCTTTTTGATGCTGCTGTCAACTGAATTGTTTCCTTAATTTCACTTTTGGATTATTCATTCCTAGTGTAGAAAAAGAACTGATTTTTGTATATTTATCCTGTATCCTGCAAATTTGCCGTACTTGCTTATTAGTTCTAATAGGTTTTTTTTGGTCAGTGTATATGTGTATTCCTTAGGAGTTTCTATATTCAAAAGCATGTCATCTGCAGATACAGATAGTTTTATTTCTACCTTACCAATCTGCATGCCTTTTATTCCTTTTTCTTGACTAATTGTCCTGGTTTTACATGACTTTTTAACAATAATTTTCTCTGAAGCTCCTATCCTAATTAACAGTCAATTTGGGACCTGACCTGCATTTCCTGGAATTCTGTCTAATTTTTACAGAGCTTGTACAGAATTAAGTCATCAATGAAGGAGGGTAGTGTCTGGTCCTTGATGTCATCACCATTCTCAGTTTCCTGTAATCTTCAGCCACTGGCACATGTAGATTACTCACTGCTGTGTCCTCCCTGGCCCAACTGCTAGGCCTCAGCTCTCCCTGGGCCTGAGAAGCATGGGTTTCTTCTGCTTGGGGTCCCCAACCAACATGAAGCTTCTGCCATTTGACCCTGACCCCCAGGGTCTGGCCCTGGGTTGGGAGCAGGCTCTGGAGCCCTCTCACAGGCACTTGCCAGCATCTCGCTCTCTTCATTTCTCATCTAGAGGCTTTTCATGTGGTTAAAGTGGTTTAGATTGGTTCTGCACTTATTCTTCTAAACCAGTGGCTCCCATCCAGTGACTCTGCCCCCCAGAAGATGTTTGGCAATGTCTGGAGATATTTTCGGTTGTCACAACTAGAGGGAAATAGACGCTACTGACACCTAGTGGTAGAGCCCATGAGTGCCGCTAAACACCCTGCCATGCACAGGATAGCACCATAACAATTATCTGCTCTAACATGTCAATAGGGTAGAGGCTGAGAAATCCCATCATAAGTCTCTTTAAATCTTGAGGATCTGGGCTTTTGAAATAATAACAAAAATAATTTTAATCTGATTTTCTTTGTCATATTGCCATCCCTGGGACATGGAGGCAGAAGGTCTATTTGATCAGGGAAGGGCAAGGAACAGGAGGAAATATGAAAAAAAATATATTAGTTGAACACAATATAGCAATGAAAATGAATGAGCCATAGCGAACACACAAAATACAACAATAAAATAATCTTGAATAAAAGAATATATACAATAATAGTCCATGTATATAAAATTCAAAACCAGGAAACACTACTTTATTGGGGGAGCTAATAGCTGGACGGTAATACTACAAAGAAAAGCAAGGATATAATTGCCATAAAAGTCAGGGTAATGATTATCCCTGGGGCAGGGAAGTGGAAAAGGTTACTAAGGGACTGGTGCTATTCTATTTCTTGAAATTTATATTTTCCTTTAAACAGTACATTTTTGTTGTGTGAACTTCTATGTATGCTTCACAATTGAAACATTAAAAAAGGTGGGACATTAGTCAACATTCAAAAAATATCCTCTTGGAACAGAAAAAGTACATAAATAGAAAAACAGGTAAATTTCAATTAAAGCCCGGGGTTTAGTTAATAGTAACGTACCAATGTTAATCTCACAGTTTTGACACATGTATTAGCATGGTAATGCAAGTTGTTAACAATAGGTGAAACTGAGTGCAGGGTGTATGGAGTTTCTCTGAACTGTCTTTGCAACTTTTCTGTAAATATGAAATTAGTTCAAAATAAAGTTTATTTAAAACAAGTCTCACCCTAACCCATTTATAAATGCTTTCCTCTAATCTTTTATCTTTTTCTCAGTTTTCAGTTTATTTTCTTTTGATGATATGAGTAATAACAACAAGAATAACAACAGCTGATACTTGCAAAGCAAGTCAGGCCCCATGGCTCACGCTCCTGATATGTTGTCATTATGGAGGATTTGGGAAGTGCAGAAAAGCACAAAGGAACAGGAAAAACAGCCACATAGATTCAACCACTATTCTTACTGTGGTGTGTTTCCTTCCTGTGCCATCTTCTCTGTATGTTTTAACTTGGTATATGCCCATTTGTAGCCTGCTTTTTAAAAATTTACTCTCAACATCATGTTATAAGAATTTTCCATGCCACTAAAAATCTAAACAAGGCATTTGAAGACTACACATACAGTATTCTGTATATAGATATGCTATGCTTTAAGAATGCTGGCCCTTTAGGCTGTTGCCAATTTCTCTGTCATCTGTATAAAGCTTCCATGAACATCTTTATTCTTAATTTATGATTACTTTTTGGATTATTTTCTCAATGTTTTTCTTTTTCATCATCCACATCTCTGTTTTTCTTATCATAACTAATTATGATAAGCAGTTCTATTAATTAACAGGGTACTACCTTAGTATAAAAATTATTAATAGCAATAGAATTTTAAAATTCTACATCTCCTATCATTCAATATTCCCCATTATCCTTCAAGAGTGAATGGCAGATTTTCCCTGCTATGTAGGGAAACAAAGAGAGCACTTATAAGTAATATCTTTCTTTATACCTGATGAAAGAGAGGTGTCTAGGTGAAGCAGGATTGAGGCAACGATGGCAATAATTAAGGATGAGGAAACAAGCAACATTTCAAAGCTTCTAGTAATATACCAAATGCTTTGACATGCAGTATGTCATTCATTCCTCTGAACAATGCTATCAGGAGATATTTCTGTCCCTGTTTTATAGCTGACGAAACTGGAATCCAAAGCCAGAGAGCTAGCTTCAGAAGGAGTAGTAGGTAAGGAAATAGTGACGATATGGGAAGCAGACACTGTATAGATCAGACCCCTTGGAATACTTACTTGTCTCTGAGCATCACATTGTATAGCGCTTTGCTTTTACTGCAAAAAAGCAAATCCCTGATTCTCTTGTCTCTGGGTTGGAATCCTTAAGTTAAGACATTCTACCACAGCCATTTGCACTTAGTTCAATCCACCTGGGGCGAGGCAGGTGGGAGTGTGGTGCATGAAAGTCTAGACTTTGCTACTCAAAGAGCAGTCCACACTGTAGTATCAGTAGCACCTGAGTTTGCTAAGACACACAGATCTCAGACCCCACTCCAGACCCACTGACTCAGGACCGGCCTTTTAACACGATCCCAGAGCATCTTTGTGCACTATGCATTATGAAGTTTGAAAAGCACCACTCTAACATTTTCACAAAAGGAAAGATTTTCTTAAGGTATGTGTAAGCCCAATACTGTACCTATAAGCCATGAAAGAGGTTTTCCAGTTCAACTATGTTCACAAAAGTGGTTCAATGAATATTGGTTGACATCAGAAGCTATCTAGGAACTCTTTTAGAAATGTAGATGTAGGATCAGAGAACTTCAGCTCTGCCAACTTTTTCCTGCCCTATTCCTACTTCTAACTGCAGCCAGTTCCAGTGTATTCTGAAGTTCTAAGGTGCGGTATGTTGGGGGTGAGGTGAGGAGGTGGGGGAATCCTGTAAGTAGAAAACAGCTGCAACCCAGCTCCCGCTCTGGGTGGAATAACCTTCCAAGAAAGGACAATGACCACAAAGACAAAACGATGATGCATTGGGGAGGTAAGGTCCAGGAGGACTGTACCAGGATATAGTCTCTCCTCATACTTTTTACAGGAGCATATTTTGTTTCAAGTCCTTAGAAAGGGTCTGGTCCAACCTCCTTGTTTTATGTGAGGGAAGGAAGAACGTTTGCCACAATTACCCAGCTAGTAGAAGTGGCAGATTCAGTGGGCACATTTAGTTCTTTAGCTTCTAAGTCTTGCCTGCATCATATGCCATGCTGCGGTGGGTTAGCATTCAACATTCATTTCCAGCTCCTTGTAGCAAGCCTTCCTCGACCTCCTTCACAAGCAAGAAAGCTCCTTTCCAGACTCTCCTACAGATAGTCAGGATTCTGGACATGATCTGGGTTCCTCCAATTACATGCACTCCCGAGATGTCAGAAGGTAGATGTTAGCACAGAGCATCTTTCTGCTCTTTCTGCTGGCACACGTGGCCGCAGAGCCGGGACCGTGTGCAGCACTTCTTCCCCAGGGGCGAAGAGGCATGGAAGGACACTCATTTATGCCAGCGCAGACCTGGGGCATGAACTGTGGTTCTGAGTGAGCAGCTGAGGCACCTGAGGCTTCCTGAGCCCTGGTTTGCATCAAAGGTGCTCCCGAAGGTGGTAGTTTTGGAGCAGATTTTTGATTCCCCACCTCTCTGACCATGGCAAGGTAGCAGCTGCCAGAGGGTCTGCTCTTCCAACACTTCCATTGATCTCGGAAGCACCTAAGTCACAGAATTAAGTCCTTTTCTGCTTAAAGTATCTAGGACACTTCCATTTTCTGCTGCTGAACCCTGACTAGTACATTGCACTCTTGTGAGTGTGAGGCATAAATTTACAATAAATTGTGATTTCTGAAGGAGCTCTGCGAAGAGCCATTCCCCCTCCCCCAAATACTAATGCACCTTATTTGAAACACAGATGGTTTTCACAATGCACTCTTATTTTAGAGTTTATATTATGTTATCAACTGAACTTCCTGGAAGTGTACGATATTAGAAAATAAACATTGTCATACCTCAAAACTCTAGGAATCAGAAAAAAACACCAGAGTTTCCATTCAATTTAGAATGAGGTGCTTGCTGAAAGAACACAAACCTGACTCAACAAGAGTTACTGGAGAAAGGAAAATTTTAATTTTTCTTCTTAACATTTGTATGCAGCATGTCTAACTTCTGAGTACTTTCTTACTTTGTCACAGTATACCTTCATTCACGTGACACATTTGGCTCAGAAGGGGTCCACATTAAAAGCCCATACAATGGTTTGAAATTAACCATTTAGAGAAAAAATATATTTCAAAATTCTCACTTATATAATAATAATAATGATAATGATGGCTACTGTTTATTGAGATCTTTCCACGCTCCAATTGTTGTGCTAAGTGAATTCTCTCACGTTATTGCAGCGAATGTTCCCATAAGGCAGATGTTATTTTCGGTTTTACAACTGTTGAAACTGAGATACAGTGAGATTAAGCTTCTTGCCCAAGGTCACGCAGCTAGTAAGTGACAAAGCTGGCATCTGAACCCAGACCTTTTGAACTTTGAAGCTCATAACCATTCCACCTTCCTTTCTTGAAATCACACCCCCTTCAGAGAATAGGACATTTACAGTTTCATGTAGCTCTAAGGAGATTAAGATGTCTGCTGCAAATTCTAGTGCTAAGAGGGTGGCTTTAAAAAAAAAACTCCTTAAAATAGCAACTCCAACAAGTACTGAAATACAAAAACAAACCCCCACCAAAACCTCCTTTCCTTCTGAAATTTTTGGTCATGTGAAATTTTTATATATGTCTTAATCAGTAGAGTTCTAGGCAAAAGGGACCAGCAATTGGCACTCACAAAAAGGTAAATTAGGCCAGGGTTGTAGGTTGGGACACCTTCCTTTTTGTTTCTCCCATTTGACCATCTGAGGATTCTGTGTGTTCACATTTTGGCAAAATTCATAAGGGTATGATACTTGCTGAATCTTACTCTCGCCTTGTACGATAGAGATGTGTATGTCACAAACTCAGCAACCATCAAGGAAAACCCATTTCCCTACCTTCACTGCCCCAAAATAGCTTCTGGGACTATCGCTACAATATCGCCAGTTTTCAGTGTTGTGCTAAGAAGCACATCAGAGCCTACCCATGTCTGTCCAAATGATCTTTCCTGTTGGCTTGACCTTTGCAACAAAAAGGCTGGGGGGGGTGGGAGCAAAGCATTGCATTTGCTTGGACATTGGAGTCTAGGCCTTGGTAACTGGGGGCTGAACAACTGGGCACCGTGTTTACTTTTGAATGTTGTCCAAATACGCAAGCTGGTACAAACGTCATAGCGGGGCCAAGGGTCCCAGGTTGTTCAACGTACATCATTGGCTTTTTACAAGAATAGCGGTCACCAACAGCTATTTCCCCATGTGCAGGCTGGACTCCCCCAAAGCCTAGGGGAGCCCCAGAAGCCTCACTAGCACCTGAACCTTGTGCTCCAAATCAAACACCACCCATTTCACGGCATGGAAATAAGCTGATTCAGCTTTGCTTGAGTCTTTGGACTCGACCTTTCTCCTACAATCTCTTAGTTTGTTTTTAATAAATGTTTAACTTCTTGATTAATTTCAGTGATTTCTGAGGGTAATTTTTCACAGATCAGATAATGCGTTCTAAATGCTTGCTGAGCTGTCGGCTCACTCAAAACTGTAAACACTTCAGATTGTTTTTTGTCTCCTTTATCCTCTCCCTTATTATGTGGGAATGACATTCAGTCTTTATGCTTTCTGTCATCTGCATAATCGCCAGCCTTTAAAGATGTTCGCTTCCCTCTCTCATTGCCACCGGGAAAAGAATTGTTTGTTCGACCTTCACTGAATTAGTATTTTTCTGGTTTCTTATCTCTCATGTAGTCAAGAATGGCATATAATTACTCTTAAATTTTGCTGCTTTTGCTGTATTGCTTTTTCTCTGGCAATTCACCTGCTTTTCATTTTCTTCCTCCCCATCTGCTTCTCCCAGGGAGGGAACTTCTCGCCCACATCTTTATTCCATTTGCTTTTTAAAAAGCTTTGTGGTTCTTTGGAAGAAGTAAATGTTATCTGCTGCTATAGAATTTGACTGTCTCCTTTGTCATTTTGCTTGAGCTTCTTGGGTCACATTCTGCATCCTCTGTTCTTGAGTATTGGACTTCGAGGCGCCATGTAATCCTATAATGGAACCACACTTAAAAGCGGGGCAGATTCCTCAGAGTGCTATTGCTGTAATATAGTCCCATTAACAGCATTTGTCAATATGTGACCGAGACAGCAAAGCTACTGGGAGAGTATTTGAAAGTGGAAGGGAAGACCAGGGTGAGTGGATCTTGGCAGACACTTTTCCCTGGTGTTTTTTCCCCCTACTGCCATGCCACAAATAGGCTTTCTTCCTCTTATTTTATTCTTATGTTTTCTTTCCTTCTACCCACGTTACCTTGTCTTATAACAGCAAATACTTTAAACTTGCTATTAATATGTCCTATAATATGGTTTTCCCAATCACCATCTTTTAAACACAAATCGAAGAGTGCTATACATACTGGTGTACATTGTCCCTTTTTCATTTAAATCTGTAACTTAGAGATTATTCCAATCTCTCTCTCTCCTTTTGTTTTTCTTTTTTTTTACAAAAATATCATCAGACAGTACACTACTATTTTCCTTAGCAGTATACTGCTATCATGTTTCCATGCTTAGAAATATCTCCTTTAACATAATTTTTAGGAAGCCTAATTTTGTATTTTAGCACCTGTCTTATGTATCAGTAACTCCTGTCTTCATCCAACAGAGTGTTATGTAGTTACTAGGTGCCCTGTCAACATTTGTGGACTGTGCTTGAATTGACTTACTTTATGGAAAAAGTCAAATGGTAGATTTGAACAGTTAAACTTGGGATTTAGGGAGATTGCAGATTCTGAACATCCAAAGGCACCTAAGATTTTTTAGTTTCTTGTTTTTGTTTGTTGTTGTTTAATCTCTTTAGAACAACCAGGATTATTTTCAAACCTCTCATCAGAGTGGTGGCGAATGTTCTCGTCATATGGGGAAGAATGGAACCAGTCTTCAGGCTCAGCGTTGGCACATAATATGGGTTTTCTGTCTCTGAGATGACTGAGGTGTGGACCTGCTTGGCAGTCTGGTGATTGGACTAGATAGTCTCTTTTTTTTTTTTTTTTTTTTTGAGACAGAGTCTTACTTTGTTGCCCAGGCTAGGGTGAGTGCCGTGGCGTCAGCCTAGCTCACAGCAACCTCAAGCCCCTGCGCTCAAGCAATCCTTCTGCCTCAGCCTCCCGAGTAGCTGGGACTACAGGCATGCGCCACCATGCCCGGCTAATTTTTTCTATATATTTTTAGTTGGCCAATTAATGTATTTCTATTTTTAGTAGAGACGGGGGTCTCACTCTTGGTCAGGCTGGTTTCGAACTCCTGACCTTGAGCTATCCACCCGCCTCGGCCTCCCAGAGTGCTAGGATTACAGGCGTGAGCCACCGCGCCCGGCCTGGACTAGATAGTCTCTTGAGGCCTTTGTTGACCCTGTGGTTTTATAATTCCATGGTAATGTTAGAATGACTATCTCATATCTACTTTAAGATAAAACTGAGAAACAATGTACTTTTGGCACAGCTGCTATAAGAAAAAAGAAAAAGAAACAAATACAAAAAGAAACAATGGAGGTATGAATTGGAAGTTACCCTGAGATTATAATTTTTAAAGTGTAAATCAGATCCTGTCATGCCACATGTATAATGCTCCAGTGCCTTCTCCTTGCAAATAGAAAAAAGTCCAAACCTCTTATCGTGGCCAATAAGGCTCTACAAGGAAGTCGAGTCACTATGAGGGATGCCGACTCCAGCCATGCTGTTCGTTCATGTTCCCTGGATGGCGGCATCCGCACCACAGGCGCAGCTTGGAGTGGTGCAACAGAGACAGTGTGGTGCATGAACACAGAAATATTTTGCTCTCCAGCTTTTTTCTTTTTTTCAGGAAAAGTGAGCCCACTCCTGGTCTATATCATGTAGCCCTTACCACTTCCCACCTCGGGCAGGTAAGCAGCAACATCTGGCCTCCATCACTTCAAGACCCTGTCATCCCCATGGCTCTCAGTGAGCCAAGCTCTGTGACTTTTTCTCCTACCCTAAGCCCTGCCTGCAGAGGCAGATGCCACAGAACTTCTTGGTGACAGTGGTGTTCCCTCACCAGCTCATTCCCATGTGAAAGGTGTGTCCCGGAGACCTTCCTATGGAACCTGATCCTGTGGGGGCTCTTTGGGCTTCACATCCACTCCAGCACCCACTTCCCTGCCTTTTTGTTCTTTAGTTGAGGTGAAATCCACACAACAAAATTAACCACTCTACCGTAAACAATTCAGTAGCCTTTGGTACATTCTCAGTGTTATGTAACCACCACCTCTACGGAGTTCCAAAACGTATTCATCACCCCTAAAGAAATCCCATACTTATTAAGCAGTTGCTCCCACCAACCTGATTTTTGTCTCTTGGGATTTGCCAGTTTTGGATATTTCGCATAGATTGTGGGAATCATACTGACCCAACAGAGCAATTGGATATTCATATGCAACAAATTGAACTTAGATTCATACCTTGCACCATATATAAAAATTAACCCAAAACATATTAATATCATAGATGTAAAGGTAAACCCAGCTCAGACGCTGCTTTTGCAGGAGACCACACGACAGTCAGTGCTCAGTATACCCGAGTCAGCTCAGTGCACCCTAAACACACAATCTGCGGTGGGGCTGAGGGTGGGACAGGGGCACAGGTCCTCCTAGGCAGGAGGGGCTGTTGACTATGCAATTTCTCTTGGAAGAAAGTGAAAATATGATACTCCTAGAACAACACTTGGAGATAAGTTTTGAAAATCTGCTTTCCTAGGGGGTGTAGGAAAGTTTCAATAATTTGAGTCTATAAAACAAACTCATAATAGATTAATAGGAAAAAGGCATACAAATTTTATTAATGTGTGCACATGTACACAGGAATCATACAAAATATGAAAACTTAAGGAAAAGCAAGATGGTTGACACTTGACTATCCTCTTCACTGGGGAGGCGGGACATGAGGGACAGTTGTAGGATGATTTTCAGGGTAAATGAAAGAGCCCAAAGAACAGTGAGCTTGGGACCAAGTTTCTCTGGGTTCTGGGGGAAGTGGCCACCCAGGGTGAGGCAGGGTGAAGGGAAGAAAGCATGTCTAGCAAAGGCTGTCTTACTATGAAGATGAAAATGTCTCAGGTCATCCCAGGGCTGCCCTCGGAAAGATCAGACAGTGGCCTGCTGATGAGTTAATCTTTCTTAGATCTTGGCAAGGGAGGGACTGCAGAGCAAGCCTGGTTGTTTATTTCACTAGTGCAGATTTTTCTCCACAGATGCAAATCTCCTTCACAAAAGGCAGCTTTGCAGGGCTATTCCTGTTAGCAGGTACTTACAACAGCCATCTGAAAATGTGCTAAAGAAGTATATGTTGGGGTTCAATATTTTGGGTTTCTCTTTAGGAGAGAACTGAGAAACACAGGAGCTTGAGTAGAGGAAGAAGGAAGGATAGAAATACTGAGGAGAGAAGTTTTACAATTTAATAATTTTCCAAGTATCTGAGCTGGGTGGTCCCTAAGAATTCTCTGCAACAGAGGTTTCTAAACTTTGGTACAAGCCAGAATCTTCTGTATAGTGGCTTAAAAACATACTACAGATTTCCTAGATTCTTATTCATTGAGTTGGAAAGAGGGTGTGCTGGGAATCTCTATTTTTAGAATATACTTCTCTGATCATTCTGATGCATACCAGAATGTGAGAAAAACTACCCTACAGGAATTTGCAGTAAGAGGAAAACTAAAACAATAGAAAATCAAGCCTCTTTCCTAGTTAAAAAAAAATCTCTTCTCAGCTACCCAGTGCCCTGGTTCTAGAGGGTAAGTAACTACAGCAGGTGAGAAGTTAGAATGCATCTACATGCTTAACAATGATAATAGTAATACTACTACTATTATTACCACTGGTATAATAAAAGGGCAATAAGGTGCTAGGAAAAGAAAAGGACAAAGTCATGTAGGGGAAGAAAAAAATCCAAATTCTAATTAGGAACTTTCAGAAAGAAAGTCTTGAGACTTCTGCTTCCAGCAAACATAGATTGAATTTACCTTCCCATCCGAAACAACCAGAAGAAGGCTGTACAAAATGACAAAGTCAATAAAAAACCAATAGTTTCTCTATATACTAGCAATGAATTATCAGAGATTGAAATTTAATAAAAAGAACACCATTTACTATAGCATAAAAATATGAAATAGTAAGGAATAAATTCCAACAAAAGATAAGCAAGACAGGTACACTTAAAAAATACAAAACATCATCAAGAAAAGTGAAATAATACCTAAATAAATGCAAAGATATACATATTCATGAGTCAAAATGCCAATCAAAGTTCTTTCAAGATTTTGAGGGAATTGACAAGCTTACTCTAAAATTCATATGGAAATGTAAGAACCTAGAATGCCAAAACAACTTTTAAAAAGAACAAAATTGGAGGACTAACACTACCTGATTTCAAGGCTTATTTTAAAGCTACATTAATCACAACATATGGTGTTGGTATAAAGATTTTTCTTCTAGGATTTTAATTGCTTCAGGTCTTACATTTAAGTGTTTAATCCATCTTATTTTGTATATGGTGAGAAACAGGGATCCAGTTTCATTCTTCTGCATATGACTATCCAATTTCCCAGCGGCATTTTTTGAACAGTGTGACCTTTCCCTAGTATATGGTTTTGTCTGTTTTGTTGAAGATTAGTTGGTTGTAGGTACATGATTTTATTTCTGGGTTCTCTATTCTGTTCCATTGATCTATGTGTGTACTTTTATGCTAGTCCATGCTGTTTTGGTTACTATAGCCTTGTGGTATAATTTGAAGTCAGGTAATGTGATGCCTCCAGATTTGTTTTTTTTTTTTTTTTGCTTAGTATTGCTTTGGCTATTTGGGCTCTTCTTTGGTTCCATATGAATTTTAGAATTGTTTTTTGTAATTCTGTGAAAAATGATGTTGGTATTTTGATAGGATTTGAGTAGAATCTGTAGATTGCTTTGGGCAGTAAGGTCATTTTAACAATATTGATTCTTCTGATCCATGAACATAGGATGTTTTTCCATTGTTTGTGTCATCTATGATTTCTTTCATCAGTGATTTGTATTTTCTTGTTGAGATCTTTAACCTTGTTGGTTAAATTTATCCCTAGGGGGTTTTTTTGGACAGCTATTGTAAATGAGATTGAGTCTTTGATTTTGTTCTCAGCTTGGTCGTTGTTGGTATACAGAAATGTGATTTTGTATGTCGATTTTATAGCCTGAGACTTTGCAGAATTTGTTTATCAAATGTAGAAGTCTTTTTAAGGAGACTTTAGAGTTTTTTAGGTATATGATTATATCATCAGCAAACAAAGATAATTTGACTTCTTCTTTTCCAATTTGGATGCCCTTTATTTCTTTCTCTTGCTTGATTGCTCTGGCTAAGACTTCCAGTACCATGTTGAATAGAAGTGGTGAAAGTGGACATCCTTGTCTTATTCCAGTTCTTAGGCTTTCAACTTTTCCCCATTCAGTATGATGTTGGCTGTGGGTTTGTCATATATGGCCTTTATTATTTTGAGGTACAGTTCTTCTATGCCAAGTTTTTGAGGGGTTTTATTAAATATGATGAAGAGATATTAGATTCTATTCAATGCTTTTTCTGTATCTGTTCAGGTGATCATATGGCTTTTGTTTTTAATTCTCTGTATGTGGTGAATCGCTTTTATTGACTTGCATATGTTAAATCACCCTTGCATGCCAGGGATGAAACTTACCTAATTGTAGTAAAGGATCCTTTTGATGTGCTGTTGGATTCAGTTTGCTAGTATTTTGTTGAGGATTCTTATGTCTATGTTCATCAGAGATATTGACCTATAGTTTTCCTTTATTGTTTCATCCTTTCTGGCCTTTGGTATCAGGGCGATACTGGCTTTGTAGAATGTGTTAGGGAGGCTTCCCTCCTTCTTAATCTTTTGGGAGCAGTCTCAGTAGGATTGGCACCAGTTCTTCTTTGTATGTCTGGTAGAATTCAGCTGTGAATCCATCAGGTCCTGAGCTTGTTTTCTTGGGAGAAATTTTTTACTGATTCAATCTCACTAATCAATATTGGCCTATTCAGGAGTTCTATTTCTTCCGGGTTCAATCTCAGGATGTTATCTACTTTCAGGAATTCATCCATTTCTTTTAGGTTTTCTAGTTGTGAGTGTATAGTTGTTCATAATAGCCTCTGATGATCTTTTGTATTTCTGTGGTATCAGTTGTCTCCTTTTTCATTTCTGATTGTGTTTATTTGGATCTTTTGTTTTCTTTTCTTGGTTAGTCTAGCTAGTAGTTTATCAATTTTGTTTATCTTTTCAAATGGATAACTGATTTTTTTTTTGAGGTTTGGAAAAATTTATTGAAACTTAGAGGGTGTTAGCAGAGAAAAATTATTCTGTGGTTTGTTACATTTTGCCATTACCTTGAATGTATAATTTAAAATCATAAATATATATTTCGTAACTAAGCCTTTGGCCAATAAAAGGAATCATTTATCACATTTGTTAAAGATCAGTAAGAAATGTATTTCGAACATCAAAAAGATCAAGATCAAGTCAGTGAATTAAACAGCAGCAACCCCCACTAATCTAGATTCCCACAGTGCTGAAAGTAGAGGTTTCTGTGCAGAGCTAGTCATTTATTACAGCAATCAGAAGAGATGGGGGCTGGCACACCTATTGGAGGTGGCGGCAGAGCTGGCAGGATAGGAGGGCTGGCCTGGTCAGGTGAGCATGTCCCAGAGACAGCAGCAACACAGAGCAGTCCGGCAGGCTGTAAGGCAGGTCCGAGATCTTCTCTTCTTTGGTCTTTCACCACATACACTGTGGTTTCAGGAGGCTCCTTAGGTCCACCCTGCCTGTGGGTATCCTTGGTAGGGGTACCCCTGAGGAGGTGGGTAGGGCTCCCGCACAGGTCCTGGACCCCATCGGTTGCTGTGGATAAGGTGGGTATGGGGCCATTGGACCAGGGCCAGGATACAGTGGAGGGTTCCCTTGGTTCATCAGGGACCTGCCGAGTGCACCTCTTCTCTCCACGAACCGGCTGGATAGTGGTGGGGTCGGGAACTGAGAAGACCGCACTACACCGCGCTGGACTCGCCGCACTGGACTCGCCGCACCAGCCTCGGAGCGAGTGAGGAGCCGCCGCGCGCCTAACGTCACAGCTGCCCCGAGCCGGATTACTGATTTTTTTAGGAAGGTGCAAGGGCAATTCAGTGGATAAAGGATAGTGCTAGAGCAATTGGATATTCGTATGCAAAAAAATTGAACTTGGATCTATACCTTGCACCATATATAAAAATTAACTCAAAATGTGTCATAAACCTAAAGTTTTAAACCTAAAACTGTAAAATTTTTAGAAGAGAATGAAGGAGCACAGGGAACTCTGCCCCAAAACATGGCTCCCTGGTGTCCTTGTAATTAGCTCTATGAATAAATTTCAATGACCCCTGTATATTTTGTATAATCCTATCCCTGTCATGTTTTAGATTCTCAGGGTAGTAAGTCTTGATGACTCTGAAGCCTGTAACTTGGAACTAACAACTTGACCTTTCTCAGTTGTTTCCCAGAAATGGTGAAATTTCTGCAAGACAAAGGAGTTGAGATTCCAAACGCTGCTGGGCAGACTTCCTGACACCAGGAGTCACCATCGCTCACTAATCGGCCCCAATACACATAGCCCCTTATTAATTTCAGCACAACCTGCCCCAATGTAATAGCACCTCCTTAAAAAGCCTGTACTCTCGGCTGGGCGCGGTGGCTCACGCCTGTAATCCTAGCACTCTGGGAGGCCGA
>VBSM01003179.1:16974-34925 GCA_008086735.1 Cheirogaleus medius | reverse complement strand
GGCCTCCCAGAGAGCTAGGATTACAGGCGTGAGCCACCGCGCCCGGCCACTATAGACTGTTAAAAGAAAAACTTAAGACAAGTTAAATTTAACAGAGTTTAATTGAGCAGAGAATGATTCCCTAATTGGGCAGCCTTAGGAATCCGAATAGATTCAGAGCGACTCCAGCGCAGCTGCTGCATGGTTGGAGAGGATTTTTGGACAGAAAAAGGAAAGTGATGTACAGAAAATGGAAGTGAAGTACAGAAACAGCTCGATTGGTTACAGCTTGGTGTTTGCCTTATTTGAACACAATTTGAACAGTTGGCTGCCTTTGACTGGCCAAAACTTGGTGCTTGGTACAAGAGTAGGTTATAGTCTGTCTACACATCCAGTTAGGTTACAGTTTACTATGTATGGAGAAACCTTTAGGCTGAACATAAAATATGTAAGCAGGCAACTTTAGGCTACACTCAATTTAACAACACCTATTAGAATGCCTACAATTTTTTTTTTGAGACAGAGTCTCACTCTGTTGCCCAAGCTAGAGTGCTGTGGCATCAGCCTAGCTGACAGCAACCTCAAACTCCTGGGCTCAAGCAATCCTCCTGCCTTGGCCTCCCAAGTAGCTGGGACTACAGTCATGCGCCACCATGCCCGGCTAATTTTTTATATATACATTTTTAGTTGTCCAGCTAATTTCTTTCTATTTTCAGTAGAGACGAGATCTCACTCTTGCTCAGGCTGGTCTCAAATTCCTGAGCTCAAATGATCCTCCCGCTTCGGCCTCCCAGAGTGCTAAGATTACAAACGTGAGCCACCTCGCCCGGCCTAGAATGGCTAAAATTAAAATGACTAATCATACTAGGTGTTGGCAAGGATATAGATCAACTGGAGCTCCCATACGCTGCTAATGGGAACATGAAATGGTACAATGGCTTTGGAAAAGTTTGGCAATTTCTGAAAATGTTAACCATATACCCACCATGTGACCAGCTATTCTACTGCCAGGTATTTTCCTAAAAGAAATAAAAGCATATTTCCATATAAAAACTTGTATACAAAAGTTCATAGCAGCTTTATTTGAAATAACCCCAAACTGGAAACAATCCAAATTTCTCAACTACTAAATAGATAAACAGATTGTGGTATATCTGGATGATAGAATGCTACTTAGCAAGAAAAAGGGATTAATTGTTGATAAGTTGCAACAACATAGATAAATCTGAAAATAATTATGCTTGGAGAAAGAACATAAAAGAGTACATACAGTATGACTTCATTTATATGAGATCCTAGAAAATAGAAACTAGTCTATAAGTGACAAAAAGCAGACCAGTGGCTGCCTAAGAATGCGTCAGGGGGAAAGGGTGGAGGCAGAGATTAGAAAATGAGGACATTTTGGGGCAATGGATATTGTAGGGGCCAAAGGAAAAAGTTCCCCTTTGTCCTCTGAAGTCTCACTGAAAAATCAACTCACAAAAGGCAGATTAATAAGAGAAAAGGCATACAAATTTAAGGGAAAATCACAGAGTGATTACCCCAAATCCCCAATGGGGTCCAGAAGCTTATGTACTATCTTGAGGTTACAGAAAGAATGGAGGCTTAGAGCATAGCCTCAAACAGGTTCTAGTGGTAAATCAAGTGGTGGTGGCAAGACAGGTTACGGGAATAAGAGAAGAGGAGCCCTGGCTAGCAAAGGTGGGCTCTATGTATGCAAATCTCCCCTCCACAAGACAACTATTCAGTTCTTATTGTATTTCTAGTCCTTCTGAATAGCCATCTTGAAATACATCAAAGAAGTATATTCTGGGGTGAAATACTGTGATATGCTTATTATTCTGATGGTGATGGTAGTCCCGTGGGTATATACATGTCAGAACTTAAAAAATTGCATGTTTTCAATGTATGCAGCTTAATGTCTGTTAATGATACCTTGATAATGCTGTTTTCTAATAAAGGAAGATCTTGTTAGGATTCCTCATTTCCTGTGACTCTCCCATGGCAGCTGGGAGAAAGGGCCGAGAGCAAAATCTGGTGACAAAGCAGCCTTTGGTTTGTTGTTTCGCCACATACAACACTGAGAGCACCTTTCCCAGGAATCCAATCACCTCCAGCGCCTGCCGAGGCAAGAAAACGCTCCAAAGAATGGCTCTAGCTGTGTCTGGATCATAATTAAAGCTGCAAATAATCCAAAATGAATTAAGTCTCCCCAGCTAATGTGGCACTTCTAATTTAATCTAATTGGCCTCTGAATGAAAGTCCCAGCCTGCCTCAGAGGCAAAATCTTCCAAATGAAGTGAATTTAAACTACTAACTAATTGCAAACTGGGGGGTTTTGTCACAAGAACAATCGTTATTGTTGTTTGATTACTTGCTCAGTTGGATTATTTCCTCATTACCTTTAGAACTATTGGGATTTTGACATGGTGCCCCTTTCACCACATAAATAAGACACTTTACAAGACAGACTGGAATGGAAGTTCCACCAAACCAGCTTGGCCTGGGAGAGCCATGGAATAGCTTGGCTTTCTGAGCGTTTGGAGACTCTTAAAGCAATTCTCATAAGCAAATGAATAGGTTGTACTGCTCATTCAAATAACCTGCAGTTAACTACCCCTCTGTTTGGAGACATAACCTTTTTTTGTTTTTTGAGGCAGTGTCTCACTCTGTTGCCCAGGCTAGAGTGCCGTGGCATCAGCCTCGCTCACAGCAACCTCAAACTCCTTGGCTCACGCAATCCTGCTTCAGCCTTCCGAGTAGCTGGAACTACAGGCATGTGCCACCATGCCCGGCTAATTTTCTCTGTATATTTTTAGTTGTCCAATTAATTTCTTTCTATTTTTAGTAGAGACGGGGTCTCACTCTTGCTCAGGCTGGTTTCGAACTCCTGACCTTGAGCAATCCTCCCTCCTTGGCCTCCCTGAGTGCTAGGATTACAGGCGTGAGCCACCGCGCCTGACCGACATTCTTATATTGTCTGAAAATATATGTTTCTTCAATAATCGCATCAAAAATGAGCAACAAATATTTTACTATGGTGAGAGTAGGGGCCATGTATTAGACAAATACTTATTGGTGAAAAGTTTATGCAAACTAGACAACAAAATAAAAATTTCAAGCAGCCTGTGGCACTATAACAAAAAAGGCCAGCAAGGAGTTGGATTTAATTATTAAGAATGTTGGCCGGGGCGGGCGCGGTGGCTCATGCCTGTAATCCTAGCACTCTGGGAGGCCAAGGAGGGCAGATAGCTCTAGGTCAGGAGTTCAAGACCAGCCTGAGCAAGAGTCAGACCCCCGTCTCTACTAAAAAATAGAAGAAAGAAATTAGCTAGACAACTAAAAATATATAGAAAAAATTAGCCGGGCATGGTGGTGCATGTCAGTAGTCCTAGCTACTAGGGAGGCTGAGGCAGAAGGATTGCTTGAGCCCAGGAGTTTGAGGTTGCTATGAGCTAGGCTGATGCCATGGCACTCTAGCCCAGGCAATGGAATGAGACTCTGTCTTCAAAAATAATAATAATAAAAAAAGAATATTGGGAGAGCAACTGTCACTACTGAGCTGTTTGCTAGAATCAGTGTCCCTGGGTTAGTGACTTTTGGATTTCTCCTTCAGCTGGCAGATGTCTACTAGTCTAAAAAGCTGTAGTTGAGGGTAGAAAAAGGAAGATGCTAGAAAGAATGTTCATAATAGACAATAATAGTTCATTATACTTCCAGGGAAAGGAAATGGAAACTTTCCATTTGAGAACATCGAAGTGCTTTGCAGACAGTCATCAAAATTATGCAAGTGTTGGGACATCCCCATGTTCTATCATCCTCATTGTAGAGCCACTGAGGAAGTCTAAGTACGTGGGTTGTGTATTTGGAGAAGTGCCACTGAGTGTTTTAGGGTCATCAGAGCCACAGCCGCTGGATTCCATTCAAGGTGAAATGGACATTTGGTGAGCTGGCCTGTTCTCAGATGATCTGTTTCAAAGTATAGGATTAGGGCCATAGCAGGAGTCACTGAAGCTGCTGGATTTCATGTCACTCCAGCCTGTGGCCCAATAAGATCAAGACAGACTCTCCTTCCCTCCCTTATGCTGGATCCTCCGAGGCACACATGATGGGGACTTGCTGGGTTGGTGACCACCCTGTTATGTCCTCTCTGTACTTCCTATATCCCCTGGACCACTTCCTGTCCATTCCTGCCCAAGCCAATGATTCATTCTCAGAATATCAAAATCATCAGTTCTTGGATGGGAGAAAAACCCTGACTTCTTTGATTTCTGTCCAAGAAGGTAGTACATGGATAACAGCCCATTCTCTTGTAGGGCAATGGAGTTGGCTCTTGGTAGACTTTAGAGAAGATCGCTCTGGCTCCAAGGGCTGTGCTCCTGGGACTCACGCTGGCTGGTCTTTGGTCTCTACCTCCGGCTCCATTCCCCTTCCTTCTCTACCTGCTCTGAGCCCTGGGAGGCTGACTCGCAGGACTGCATCAAGGGTTCCCTTGTTCCCAGGCTGCCAGTTGGGTTTGGCCAATACAGAGGTTCAGAGAGATGGAGGAAAGTGAGTCTGGGCACTTTATTCTGGTTCCCTTGGGGTTACCCCTGGGCTGGCCTTGACCCACCATCTCAGCTCCTGACTGGCAGCCCGCTCCACCCTGCCCCTTTGTGTGTGGGTCCTGGCAAACTTCAGGCCTAGGGCAGCAATAGCAATGAAGCCCTCACCCGTCTCTGCTGGCCCTGGGGTATTGCAGTTTCCCTGGTGCCCTACTTCTCCCCTGCCCATGGCTCTGTCAAGGATTCCTTTGTGCAATTCTTCTGAGATCGTCCTAAGTTGAATGTGCCATTATGTGCTCAATAAGTGATAGCTTAAGACATATTTCAAGGTGGAGCTGCTTGGTGCAGCAATTTAATCCAATCCTATGAATATTTATTAAGCTTCCACTAGGTGCAAGTCACAGAGTCAGCCGTTTCCCGGGTGACAAAAGTGCATTAGGGAATTCAGCAAACTCCACTCCTTTGGAGAACTTAACAACCAGCAGCTTCCCTCTCTCTTTTTCCCTTCATTCAATTGTGATCTGACAAATATTTATTGAGAGCATACACTGTTCTGGGTGCCAGGCTAACAATACCTGGGATAAAACAGCTAGCAAAATAGAAACACCCTGGTTCTCAGAGGTGAATGGTCTCCTGGGAGGAGGGAGGCATCAGTCATATAGTTGCAGCAGGGTAGCAGGGGATATGTTTCATGAACTGATATAAGGCCTCTGAAGGAAGAAAACTTGTTTCTGTGACATAAAATCTGGCTCGGTGAGGGTCAGGGAACGCTTTGCTGAGAACACGACAGATGAGATGAAAGAATGAGTAGGACCCAGCTGAGAGGGGAGCAGTGGAGAAGGGTGTTGCTCACAGAACTCCATATGCAAAGGCCACTTGGAGGAGGGGCAGCAGTTGGCTGCAGTAGAAAGAGGGAAGGAGGGACTGGTAGTGGAAATACGGAAATGACACTGGAGAGGCAGGTGGGGACTGGGTGGTACAGACTTTGTAGGTCAGGACTTACATTGTGGTCTTGATTTAAAACATACGAACACAGCCATTGGGGAGTTTTAAACATGAGGGCCACTATGCATGATGATTTCAAAACATTGCTTTGGCTGCAACAGAGAATGGGCTGGGAGTCAGGGTAGATATGAGAAGACCAGTGAGGAGGTCTTTGCCATAGTCTGGGTGGAAGATGATGTCTGGGACTGGAATGGTGCCAGAGGAGAGGGGCAGAACTGGACCTGTCCAAAAGACATTAAGAAAACAAAATGAACAAGAAAGTTGGGGATGGGTTGGATAGATGATGAGAGAGCAGGTATCAAAGAAGAATCCTTGGCCGGGCGTGGTGGCTCACGCCTGTAATAATCCTAGCACTCTGGGAGGCTGAGGCGGGAGGATCGCTCAAGGTCAGAAGTTTGAAACCAGCCTAAGCAAGATTGAGACTCTGTCTCTACTAAAAATAGAAAGAAATTAATTGGCCAACTAAAAATATATTTATAGAAAAAATTAGCCGGGCATGGTGGCACATGCCTGTAGTCCTAGCTACTCGGGAGGCTGAGGCAGAAGGACCGCTGAGCCCAGGAGTTTGAGGTTGCTGTGAGCTAGGCTGACGCCACAGCACTCTAGCCGGGCAACAGAGTGAGACTCTGTCTCAACAACAACAAAAAAGAAACAATTGGATTCAGGGGCCTGGAGTTCCAAGGGGAGAGCTGAGCTGGAGATTGGCGTTTCGCAGCCACTAGAAAACAGAGTGATTAAAGTCATGGGCTGGCCCTGGGAGACTACCCAGTGACAGAGTTCATGAAAGACTCCAGAGAGGTGAAAGCAAAGCAGGAAGGCGTGGGACAAAAAAACAAGGGAGTGGTTTTCTGCTCCCAAGAAAAGGGAGCAGTCGACAAAGTTTAATGTTCCTGAGAAGTGAGAGGAGAACTGAAACATGTCTGTTGGATTTGGCAACACAGAAGTCATCGGTGACCCTGGCAAGAGGGCACATGGGGGAACATGGGGGACAAGACTGCTGGAGTGGAGGGAGGAAATGGAGGTAGTTTTTATACTCACTGACCTTTTCATTTTCTTTCCATTTTCTCAAGATCTTTGGGTGTGAAATGGTAGCTGGAGAGGAGTAAGGGGGTTTTTCTTTTAAGTTGTGGGGGATTTAAACATAGTGAACTGTCTATGGGACAGATCCAGTTGAGAGGGTGTAGGTGAATATCCAAGAAGGAGCCAGGTGAACACGGGCAGGGTTTGCTGAGAAGGCAAGTGGATGGCCCCCAAAGCCCCGAGGCAGGGACTGGCTTAGGAGGAGGAAGGAGACTGGATGGGGGCAGATGCAGTTGGATTTCTGGCCAGGTAGGAGTAGTTGAAGAGTTCCTACCTGAGGCTTTTATTTCATCAGGGAAGCAGTAGGTGGGGGGCTGGTGGTTTGAGAAGAGTGGTGAGTGCGTTGACCGCAGAAATGCCCATCAGTGTGAGGGCAAAGTGTGGCTTCATGAATTTATGGTGTGTGTGCCCATGTGTCCAGTGGTGGGATGTCCTCCAGCAGTGCCCATGGCTTCAGTGCAGGCAGAGAGAGAGCAGATGGTTGGGGTGATGAAAAAGCAAGAACACCATTGAAATGATGCCACATGGAGTCTATGCTGGGAAGGGAAGGCAGGGACAGAGGGCTGACAGATTAGGAAAAGGTGAAGGATGGCCACCCAACCTGAGTGTACCTTCTCGCTTCCTCTGTGAGCTCCTCCCAGCTGCCTTGGGGAGCAGTCACTATGCCTTCCTCCTGGTTCCTGGGGCATCCGTGGGCGTCCCATCCCTTGCCTTCTGAAACAGTTATTTGTATTTGTGACACTCCACAATTATGAATATTTATTGAAATTAGTATGTGTTGCCAAGGAAACACCAAATACCATCAGAGCCATATATTATAACAATAATAATAATGCTGAGTTTATTTTCTTGCCAGGCAAGGTAATATACCAATGCAGAAATGTACTGACATGTTTTCTGGGAGGAGAAAATTCAGGGTTTTTTTGGTTGCTGTTTGTTTTTCTTGAAGAGTTAGGAAAAAAATAGTTTCATGGTGATCATGTTAATTATTATTATTTTTTTTTTTTGGAGACAAAGTCTTGCTCTGTTGCCCGGGTTAGAGTGCCGTGGCATCAGCCTAGCTCACAGCAACCTCAAACTCCTGGGCTCAGGTGATCCTCCTGCCTTAGCCTCCCAAGTAACTGGGACTACAGACATGTGCCACCATGCCTGGCTAATTTTTTTCTATATTTATTTTTAGTTGTCCAGCTAATTTCCTTCTATTTTTAGTAGAGACGGGGTCTCAGTCTTACTCAGGCTGGTCTCGAACTCCTGACCTCCAGCGATCCTCTCGCCTCGGCTCCCAGAGTGCTAAGATTACAGGCGTGAGCCACTGGGCCTGATCATGTTAATTGAGAATTGACAACATGCAATCTAGATAGGATGGAATAAGGCCTTAAATTCCTATAAGGTTGGTTTTTAAAAGCCCCATTGTTCACCGGTCACAAAAGTCTTTAGTGAGATCCAGTATGAGTCCAGCGTGGCACTTCTCTTCAGCTGGTTGGAGCCACTTGCGGGGCAATGCAGCAGCATTCAGTTTAGATATTTCCTCAGCAAGTGCTGCTGTAAGGGAGACATTTGCTTTTTGCAATGCAAGGTGTTGTTCTGTGCCCTGGAGGTACAAGGGTAGTTCCTGCCCTGAGAGTCTGTGGGTGGTGAGGGCCATGAGAGCACACCGGAGGGCAGCTGACCCAGCTGGTGGCCAGGAATTACTCAGGATAAGTGAGTGGAACAAAGTAGTCACCCCTCCTCCCATAAATATGGAAGAGAAATATTGAGAGTGGGGAATATGTAAAGAGGGAATGGCCTGGAAAAAAATGGCAAAAATATTTTATGTCTCATTAAAACATCCTCCACTTCTTTTTGAGAACTAGAGCCTGCATCCCCTGCCTCAGGCCAGTGGCTGGGAGGGGCAGAGTAAGTCTTTTGTTTATTTGTGCAAGAGGAGATGTCCCAGCCCAACCTGGTAAAGGGAACTCCTGGGCGGAGGTCATGAGATTGTCTTCAGCAGAGATGGGATGATAAGAATCATCAACTGTAATTGAACAGGAATTGCCTGAGGTTGAGTACCCATCCTTTAAAAGCTCTGTTATTTCTGTGTATGTTCAGGAAAATTTGGATTTTGAGATAAGGAGGTCTACCATTTTTCCTCCTTTGCTGGCAAAGTAATAAAATGTCTCTTTTTTTCCTCCTCAAACCACTTGTCCTCGTTCTGACTGATTTGGCCTTGTCGACAGGCGCTGAGTTTTCAGTGACACCCCTGCTCCTGCTGCGCTGCTCAAGGCTCCAGAATTACCTCCCTCGCACTTTTGTTTGCCTTTCCTCCACAGCTCACTCTGAGACTACAGGTTTGTACTTGCTGAGCTGGGCAAATTCTCCAAGGCCACTGCCCTGAACCAAAGTTCTCGGACATCTTGACCATTTCATTACAGGGCTGGGTGCGGCCTGTGGTTCAGTTTGCTCTCTTCATTCTTAGGTTCAGTCTTAGCAAACAACAGAAAAGGTTAGAATAAGGGCACCATGAAGCTTCCATGAGCTGGGTTTCCTGCATATGACTTTGTTGCCTTTCATCTGATTTGATCCCTATGACAACCTACAGAGGAAGTATTTAGTCCTATTCACAGTGGAAGAAACAAAGGCTTAAACAGGTTTACTCTTGTGCCTAGTGTCATACAGTAGTAAGTGGCAGAGCCAGGATTTGAACCTAGGATTCTGATTCCAAAATCTGCTTTTGGGTACACATTGCTTCTTTATCATCAGATGAGACTAAGAAAGAGAACACCCAGATTCCAGGACTGGCTCTGCTAGAAACCAGCTCACCTTAGGAATGTCACTTAATCTCTTTGGGGCGAGCTTCCTCATCTGTGAAATAAGGAGGTAAATGTTTTTGTAAAATTTGTTCCATCTTTTACATTATTTGACTCTGAACAACAATAATAGCTCATATTTGTTTCCCATCCAGGGACTAACCAGGCCTGACTCTGCCTGGCTTCCAAGATCAGACAAGATTGGGCGTGTTCAGGGTGGTATGGCCATAGACAAATAGCTCATATTTGTTGAGTGCTTATTACATGCCTAGCATCATGCTAAATGTGCTTTTAAATGAATTCTTTCATTTGATCACACCACACCCTTATGATTAAGTACAGTTAGCACCCCCCTTGACAAATGAGGAACCCGTGGTTTGGAGACCTTCAGTAGCTCTTCCCAGGTCACACAGCTAAAAAGCAGGGGAAAGACATTGTAATTCAGACAGCTGATTCTGGAATCTACACTCTTGGCCTGCTTGACTTCCAGGGTCTCAGAGGCCAGGCCTGGCTGTTTCTTCCACCTGAAAACAGTCCACCCTCTCCTGTGCTCATGTTACCAAAAACTCAGCACTTGTCCCCAAGGCCAAATCAGAAGAATGAAAAGTGTTTTGGAGAGGAGGAAAGAGATTTACTTTGCCAGCAAAGGAGGAAAAATGGTAGACCTCCTCATCTCAGAATTTTCTTGAACATTCACAGAAATACAGAGCTTTTAAAGGATGGGTTCTCAGCCTCAGGCAATTACTGTTCAACTACAGTTGATGATTCTGATCATCCCATCTCTGCTAAAGACAATCTCATGGCCTCTGCCCAGGACCTCCCTTTACCAGGTTGGGCTGGGCCATCTCCTGTTGCACAAACAAGCAAAAGACCCTGCTCTCCTAGCCACTGGCCTGAGGCAGGGATGCAGGCTCTAGTTCTCAAAAAGGAGTGGAGGATGTTTTAAAGAGACAGAGAATATTTTTGCTGTTTTTTTTCCAGGCCATTCTCTGTGTTATAGGGGGAGGTCAGAGAAGTGGGAGTTTGGGCCAAAACGTGAGGTTGGGTGATGTGCACTTGTGTTCTTAAATGCTCTGCTCAAGAGTTTTTTTCCCCCCAGACAATGGAGAGCCATGGGTGGTTTTGGAGTGAAGGAATGATGAGATCTGAGTTACTTTGGAATGAGCCCTCTGGGCTTCAGGAGAAATAAAGCATTAGGGCAGAGAGGGAAGGGAGGGGAGGGGAGAAAGGGACAGAACTGTTTCCAGAGAAGGAAGAAAGTTGTCTGATTGGACCTGGGGGCCCAGGAAGGCAGCAGGGCCCAGTTTGCTCTGCGATTATGTGTCTGTGTGATCAGAAAGGTGGCAATATTGTCTGGCCCACATACTGTCCTCTGAGTCTAAGATTTATTCCATATGCATGTCTGAGGTATCTACACACCCAGTTTGCTCTAATCCCCCTTTCACATGGAAACCCTTATGCAGTCAAGACCCTGGTGGAAAAAGGAGACCCTGACTCCTCCCTGCCAAGGCTCCCACCAGGCACAGTGCACGCCAGGCCTGGATCAGCTCCCACCTGGATGGTCTCCCATGTCCAGCCACTGCAGGGTCTGTTCCCTGTGTGCTCCCTCTAGGACAAGCAGGCTCCTGTAACATGACATTTGCTGTAAGCCCTAGGCCGTCCTCAGTGGTGCTTCTCAAGCTATCTGTGGTGAAGGACAAGTTTTTAAAAAACATTCCCCCCCCCAAAAAACAAAAAACATTCCCAGTTCATCACAGGTTATTGATTTTTTAAAATACAATAAAAAATTAATTCCTAGAAAAATGAAATAAAAAAGACATATAGGATAGCCCTCCCACTTTTTTATTATGAGATTCAATAGACATACATTTATTGTGTCAAATTCCTATAAATTCTTACCCTCACATTCCATATTTATTGTGGAAAGATAAAGAACAGTTTGCAGTCCAGGCCCCCGGAGCAGCAGTGGCCCTGAGGACAGAATTCCAACTCCTCTCTCTTACTTTCCAACCTTCCTGAGTCTGAGCCGATCTACTCTGGGCTTGCCAACCTGGTTTACTCACTGTTCCTCAAACTCACTTTGGCTTTCTCATGCTATTTTGTGCTCCTGTGGCTCCAGAACATTCCACCCTGGCTACCAACCCTCAATGCCTATCTAAATCCTACTCGTGGAAGCTGTGTATTGAACATAGACCGATTTCCATGATTTCATTGCATCTGTGTAACAGCTAAAGTACTAACATTTGCAATTATTTACAGCTTTTATAAATTAGAGGAGATTCGTGTTATCCCTATAACAATTGTTGGCCAGGAAATGGTCACCTATCTGGGCCAGCAAGAGTTCAACACTGGATTTTTATTGGAACCAGAGGGCTGAGCTAGTAGAATTCTAGAAATGTCTGTGGCCATAGGTGGTACTTCAGGGGGAGAGAGCATCTGAGAGTTATGATGCATAGAAGGAAGGAAAGCCAAGAGATGCAGAGACAGACCTGCCTCTCTCCCCCAGTTGTCTTTGGTGATGATAGAGGATGCTGTGACATGCCAAGCAATTCCTCATTGATGACACAGAACTTGTTCCCCAGCTCCTGGGACTGCTGCCGGCCAGCAGTGCTTAGCTGTCAGCCTCTCTGAATTTGCCTTTGCTGGAGAGAGCCACCACTCCATGCCATGCCCCTTCCCAGGACAACCCATAGCTAATAACATCTTGGTCACTGTGTCCCCACTCAGGCCAACTCTGAAGGGTCATTATAGCTTCAGAGCTCCCCGTGGGTGGCCAAGCTATTTATTACAATGGTATCATGGCTTAGCGTTCTTCTCTGCCCCATCCTGCTGTGGCAGTAATCAGCCCATTTCTAATATTATCAGCAGGGGTGAAAAATAAAGCTCATTTCTTAGAAGAATGGACCACTGGGGCTTGGGGTGGAGCAGATGGGTGAAGAGAAGGAATGGTAGAAATAGAGCACAGTGTTGCAAGGAGCTTCAAGAAGCCAGTGAGTGGGTCCAGAGCAGGAGGGGCAGATCCTCAAAACCCTGCCATACAAGGAAGTGTTGGAGGGACTGAGAAGATTTAACCGGGAAAGTAAAGATTTATGGGGACTACAACAGCAGCCTTCACATATTTGACAGGTGACCAAGTAGAGTTTGGATCCAATGCCTTCTGCTGGGCCTCCTGGCCTCTGCCCTTGATCCCCTGCAGTCTGTCCTCACACCGTTTAGATAAATCATATTACCCCCCAGCTGAAAACCCTCCACTGCCTTCTCACTGCACTGTGAACAGAGCCCGAGTGTCTTGTTGCTACCTGCGAGGTCTTTCATAATCTGGTCCTCACCTCCTTTTCCAACTTATCTCCTGTGGTTCTTCTTTCACCTGTCCTCTGGCCACACCTCAGGGCCTTCATACTTGCCATATCTTTTGCTTGTCCTTCTATATTTTCTTCTATAAACTTTCTGTCTGCCCTATTTTGTTGTTGCTGTTGTTCAGTCTCTGATAAAACGTCATTTCCTAAGAAAAGTGCTTCTTTCCCCGATTAATTTTAAGCTCATTACCTTGTTTCATTTTTTCTCCCCTCTTTTCTCCTGGTGTCCTGCTTCTTGAGGATAGAACTGGAGGAAGGGAAGCCCCTGGCACTGAAGACAGGACATTGAGGGGCCAGAGCCCTTTCTCTCTGCCTCCATCCATAAAGGAGAGTCGGCCACACACCCGGCCCCTGCCAAGAAAAGGAGGGTTGTTTCACATTCTTTACAGCACTCTTTGCTCCCTGAAATGGCTTTGATCTTTGTTGAGTAGGTGATATTGTTTCTTATCTTCCCCACAAAAAATATAGGCCTCAAGTAGACAGATGTGTTTGTCCTATTCACCACCATAGCCCCAGAATGTGGTACAGTTTTGACATACAGTAGGTGCCCAAAAGCTATTTTTTTTTAAGCCAGTCAAATTTAGCAGTTGGGGGTTGAATACCAACTTTAGTGACACTAATGTTAGTAAGTTCTGATAACCCACTACCATCAGACCAGCCAAAAGCTATTTGTTGACTGAAAAAATGACTGATTATGGTCCTAAGAAGTAGCTCTGGAGCTAATGGGTGGACAATTCAGACAGCAGATTTTCAAAGGTGGAGTAGGAGGGCTCAAGCCTCGCCTGTCTCTGGAGGTGTGTGGTGGAAGTGGACTGCCATTTTGCAGGGAACCAGAAAGTAGTTCGGGGGAGGCTTTGGAATCAGACAGATCAGGGTTTGAGTCCTGCCTCTGGCACTTCCTGGCTGGATGTCAGCCTTGGACAAGTTATTTGACTTTGAAAAGCCTCAGTTTCTTCATCTGCAAAGAGAGGGTTTTGATTAGAAGCCACCCCATGGGGTGCTGACTTGATTAAAGGTTGCCTCTGAAGCCCTTGGCAAGTGCTGGGCACTTAGCAAGTGCTAAATAGATGTTAGCTCTTCAGTTTCAGTTTCTGCAGAGATAACAGGGCCTATCCCCATAATCTGCATGAGGCCTCAGGAGCTGGGGGACTCACTTAAGGAAGGGCCATGCTGCTATAGTTCCTCTCTCATGAGCACCACGTGGTAAGTCTTCCTCTGTGGCCTAATGGTGGGGGGAGTAAGCAGCAGTGCCCTGGGTTGGGGGTGGGGGGTGGGCGGTGAGGGATGCTCCAGACTGTTAGTTACTTCCCAACTTCCTGCCCACATACTAACCAGAGCTGGCCTCCTCGGTGGGAGCCAGGTAAGGAAACAGGTGATCACTGCTTCTTCACAGGATTCAGAGCTGTTACATACTTGGTGATATTGCTCACATTTATTGAATCTGCAATATTGTGTGAAATCGGAGTGTGTTCTGTGATGGGAGAGGAGGAGAAATCATCGCAGCTCTGCATGGGTGGGGGGTGGAGGCGGGAGGAAGAAATCCCATATGCCAGGAACCCAGGGGAGGCGGCCACCTTCCTCCCGGTCTGCACCTTCCTCTGTCTCTGGCTAACACGCAGCCGAGGGGCTCTATGCAGCTTGACCCTGAAAGGCGCTAGTCACAGTCCGCCAGCATGATGGAGGGGACACCATTGCACACCAGGCAAATGTAGCCTCAGGCTTTTGATGGCCAGGAACTTCTTCCTTCTGTTCTGATTGTGAACTAACATAAAATTTTAAGGCTCATCCCCCCACTTGCTGACTGAATGGACCCCCTCCTGGCCAAAGGAATATCCGAAAACTAAATTGCCTACCAGGAGGAGGGAGGTCAGACATGCCTCATCATGCCCCCTCCCTTCTTACGGACATCCTTTGTAACCTATTTTTTATTTATTCTTCCCCCCCTTTAAAAAGTTTGATCCTTTGTAACCTATTAATAGGCCTAAGGGTATGCAAGACAAACCTGAAGGTCCTCAATTTACACAACAAATCTTTGTCCAGTGGCTTATCTCTGATAAACAACTCCTTATGTTAAAACTTTCCCAGTCTCTAGACAAAGCTTCATGTCTTTGACCAATTACAAGCCAAAGAATCTTTAAACCTACCTATAACCTGTAAGCCCCACCCCCACTTCGAGATGGCCCACCTTTTTGGGCCAAACCAATGTATGTCTTCCATGTGTTGATCTATGACTTTACCTGTAACCCCTGTCTCCCTGAAATGTATAAAACTAAACTGTAATCCAACCACACTGAGTCCACTTGCTCAAGGCTTCTTGAGCATGGCTCCAGGTCATGGTCCTCAAATTTGGCTCAGAGTAAATCTCTTTTAAATTATTTTACAGAGTTTGGCTTTTTTTCCCATCGACATGATGAAAAAGACAGCTGGCGCTATCCGTATAATAAAGCAAACACTCACATAGCATGTACTTACTGCATGCCGGGCACCATCCTTAAACGCTACCTGCATGGCCTGTGTGATGTCCCCAGCAACCTTATTAGGTGGCCACAGTCATTAGCCCCAATCTACAGATAAGCATGTGGCTGCTCAGCGAGGTCCAGCCGCTTGCAGAGGCTCACACAGCCAGCAAGTGGCAAGGACAGGATTTGGACCCAGGCCATCTAGTCCCAGAGTCTGTGCACTTGACCACTATACTATGTGGTCCATGCCCAGGGGGAGTGGTTTGCCCTGTAGGTGATGAGCTTCCCATCATTGTGGGTGACAAGGATAAACAACTGGACTAGACAGCAGTCTCTTCCATGTAGTGGCTTCTGTGTTGGGCTTGTAAGGCTGATGGCAGGCCCCCCTTCTCCTCCCTAGATCAAAAAGAAAAGGCTCACGAGACCAGACCCGCCAAGGACAAACTACAAGACCCCGCTGAGAAAAACCACACTCTGATGTCCACCCGGATAAGAATGTTTCAGCTCCTGGATTCCGCAAATACCACCAGCCCCTCCTATTTCTCAATGATCACCAAAGATCGCCCCAGCTTTTCCCGCCAAAAGTCCCTAGCCTACTCTAAACAGTATAAAAGGCCGCACCCCCTTCAAATGGAGGCGACTTCTGGGACCTCCCTCTCTTGGGGCCCCAGAACCTCATCCAGGAGCACTAAATAAAGCCATGTGGTTTGGCCCCACTCTTTCTGTCTCTGTCTGCCTTTTCTTTTCGCCGCCGCCGAAAAACCTTACAGGGCTCTGAGCTAAGCACTCTGCCAATGCCATCTCCTTCTATCCTGATGGCCCCACTGCCAGATAGAGCCATCATTCCCCCTTAGGGATGAACAAACTGGGTTTAGAGACATTTGGTAACTGACCCCAGTTCTCGGGCTGGTGCGGGCTGGAGCTGGGAATCAAACAGGTCTGTCCAACTCAAATCCTGGGTTCTGCACCTCTTACCAGGGATGGTGGCCTGGGGCTTCAAACTTCAGGAGGGCTGGGTTGGACTAGATGACTTTTATGAAAGTCTGACAGGTAAAGAGGCAAACTCTTTAAAAGAGCTGTTGTTACTAGTTGCTATGCCAAAAATATTAGTCATCACATTTCAGACTTTATATGTGAGGACTGTGAACTAAAATAAAATTTTAAGGCTCACCACCACCACCGGCTGGACCGAATGGACCCCCTCATGGCCAAAGGAATATCCTAAAACCAAATTGTCTGCCAGGAGGAGAGAGGTCAGAAATGCCTCATCATGCCCCCCTCCCTTCTTGGAGACATCCTTTGTAACCCATTAACAGTCCTAAGGGTATGCAAGACAAACCTACAGGTCCTCAATTTACATAACAAATTTATGTCTGATGGCTTATCTCTGATAACAGCTCCTTATGTTAAAACATTCCAAGCCTTTAGACAAGCTTCATGTCTTTGACCAATTACAAGCCAAAAAATCTTTAAACCCACCTATAACCTATAAGCCTCCCCCTTTGAGATGTCCCACTTTTTTGGGCCAAACCAATGTATGCCTCCCATATATTGACTTATGACTTTACCTGTAACTCCTGTCTCCCTAAAAACGTATAAAATGAAACTGTAACCCAGCCACAACGAGTCCACTTGCTTGGCTTCTTGGGAGTGGCTTTGGGTCATGGCCCTCAAATTTGGCTCAGAATAAATCTCTTTAAAATTATTTTACAGAGTTTGGCTTTTTTCCATTGACAGGATATATATCTCTTTCCAGGCTTTTATTTTCTTCTTTTGTTATAGCAAGTGTCACAGTGGGTGGTCACAAGGACAAACCTAGCAGCACATGGAGAGTCGGAGACTCAAAGTTTATTCTGGCTGGCTGGCAGGCTCAGAGGGGTCTCGCCATCAAATTCTGAACCTTCAGAATTGGGTGAAAAATCTACCCGGTTTTTCACACTTTAAGTTGGGGTGGTCAGAGGGGTGAGGTCTCAGGTGGCTAAGGTAATAGGTTAGTATTATGTTAATGTGGGTCTTCCATGAGGGGTGGGGGTCTCAGGTGGCTGATGCCCCAAGTAATAGATGGGGGTTTTCCTTATCACTTTTACAACATTGTAGTGTTCTTCCTGAAAAATTTCTCAAGGAGCAAAGAATTAAATGGACACATAGAAGGTTGGCTCTCTCTGTCACGGCATCAGCGCCCACTCTGGAGCAGACAGCAGCCATCTTTCTTGGTGGTCCCAGCATGCTTCCCCATCTGACAATTCTAGGCATGAGAATCACCACCCCAGGGCCCCACGATCAATCCAGCAGTCAGTTTTCAGATCTCTTCTTGCCTGTCTTGCCTGCAACATCTGGCACATGGGTCAGCTGCTTGGCTCATGTTGTTCCCTTGGCTTCCTGGACATCACACCTCTTGGCTTTCAGCTGACCCCTTCCTTGACAATGTCTACCAGTCTCAGGGCTGGAAACACCATCAGTGATGCTTTCCAATCTGTATCTCCAGTGTGAGCCTCTCCTGTGAACTCCAGATGCATAAACCTGATTGTCTACTTCACAGTCCCTCGGATGTCAAGAAGGCATTTCAAACTTAGCATATCCCATAATTAGCTCCTAATCATCAGTCCTGCCCCCAAAGTACTCCCTTCTTGGTCCTCCTTATTTGAGTTGAGGGCAACTCCATTCTTCTGTCTTCTCAGGCCTTAAACTGTAGAATCACCCCAAACTCCTATTTTTTCTTTCTTTCTTTCTTTTTTTTTTTTT